>JAPDDO010000071.1:0-117012 GCA_027422415.1 Schizothorax lantsangensis
TCGATTATCATGATTTTTTTTGTGCAGATTTACATCTTGGAAGGGAGCTGGTTATGTCTTAATGGGTCGCGTTTTAGTCACTATTTCATATTCATTCCGTTGTCTGACAACAGAAAACGTAAATATACCTGAAACAGTTTTATTGAGAATTTAGCTTCATCAAAATACAGCTATGTGGGCAAAGATATGGAAACAAATGTAATAATAAATGTACATTTTGCATGTTCAGAAGAAGAGCTGCCCTGTGTGCAAAAATGTAAACAGGTTTGTGTCAGTAAATTGTTCAGTGCAAAGAAAGAGAAGTAATATGAACCTGGTATTTATTTTTTCATGTGTCTAGTAGACATGAACAAGTTCTTTGAAAAACATCTATGACCTTTGAAACATGTCTGCTCTTCATGCTTTATGTTGACTATGGTTTCATTAATAATAAACATACACTATATTGCCAAAAGTATTGGGTCACCCCCTTCTAATGAACAGGTTTGACTACTTTAGTAATTTCTATGAGTACAAATCTTAATGTTAAAGCATATAATGATATTCTAGGAAATTGTGTGCTTCTAATATTATAGCAACAGTTTGGACTCTTTTCTATTCTAACATGACAATGCCTCTGTGTATAAGGCAAGGTTCAAAAGAAAATGATTGATTCAGTCAGTGTGGAAGAACTTGACTAGTCTGCATAAAACCAAGTCCTAATCCCAGTTTAACACCTCTGGTGTGACTGTAAATGCAGACCTTGAGCCAAAAACTCATCACCAAAACACAATGAATTGTACATACACTATATAGACAAAAGTATTGGGACACCCCCTTCTTTAGAACAGAAAAATGCACTTCCAAATCTGTGGCAACAACGATGGAAACATAATTCATGTATTTAAAAATTGTTTTCCATCTCTGTAGCAACAGTTTTGTAAGTGTCTAAAATGACTGCCATATGTACAAGTCATTGGTGATTGGTGATGAGTTTTTGGCTCAAGGTCTGCATTTACAGTCACACCAGAGGTGTTAAACTGGGATTAGGACTTGGTTTTATGCAGACCAGTCAAGTTCTTCCACACTGACTGAATCAATCATTTTCTTTTTGAACCTTGCCTTATACAGAGATGCATTGTCATGTTAGAATAGAAAAGGGTCCTGTCCAAACATTAAGATTTGTACTCATAGAAATTACTATAGTCAAACCTGTTCATTAGAAGGGGGCGACCCAATACCTTTGGCAATATAGTGTACATTTGCATAAAGCATCCAAATTTGTCCATGCCCATGTTGATTAGAGTATAAAAAAAAATGAAAAGTATTGATTTAAGGTACATTTAGAACAAATAAAAATGTGCGATTAATTGTGATTAATCGCGAGTTAACTCAGGACAATCATGTGATTAATCGCGATTAAAATAATAATAATAATAATAATCGATTGACAGCCCTAGTTAAAACATTTATCACACATGCCTTACAGAAAAAACTAAACAAAACATGAATTTTCTGATGTTTTCCATGTGATCACGTGTGGACAACAAAAACCCTAATGAATTGATTATGTACTTTTTCTAGAGCTTTTCTAATCTTGACATGAATTTGGAAAGGAAGGGAGCAATACTGATGGATCATAAATAGCAATTGTTTTTTTTCATCATGATTCGTTTTTATGCATTTTCTCACTATTTGTTTTTTAAGATTGCCTGGAAATTAAATGATTTACTTTAATTTTACACCTTATGGAAGAGAATAAGGAGAGTGAAGAAACTTCATGTCAGAACAAGAAAAAATATATTTTATTTATTTATAAAATAAAGACTCAAAACAAAGGTTCCCCATACAAAGAAACTAATCTTAACATTTCTTTCATGTGTGATCAATGTGGGAAGAGTTTCCAACAAAAAGGAAACTTACATTTAAATGCAGTAAGTATTTACTCATTAAGTTTGGCTATTAAATGTTCCTATTACGAAGATTCCTGAGTCTCCTGCGTTTTCCTGCCTGACACACCGTGACAAATGGACACTTGCTGAAGGAATGTTTTCAGTGGTCAGTGGGTTTATATTGTGATGGGGTGAAGGATCACACGACAAGAGGACTTCAACAAAAAAAACCCAGAGGGTGGTTTATTTAAAGGAAGTGCAGGTGTTCCAAACGTGGTGCTTCGTGCTATGGTGTCAATCACTCCAAAGTGCGTCCTAGGTGCTGTGGATCGGTGTTGTGCTCTCGTGCTCGGCAGACCGGTCACCCACTGCTTTCTGGGGAAGGAGATAACACAGCATTAGCACGGAGTCTTCTGGAGATCTCGCTCCCTATCGTGTGCGCTACCGCGGCCTTTAAAGGCAGTGTTAATGGGCTTCAGCTGTGGCCGGTCTGCCGGTGATGAGGGTGCGCAGGTGTTTCTCCTTCGTTCCCAGGGTGACGCTGATGAGTGCTCGGGACACGCGTCACAATATGCACATGGGCCTCAACATTCACTCTGACAGAAGAACTGTTCATGGTGATGTTTAGCTGCCTTCAGATCACCACATTCGACAAATTCAGAATGTTTTTATTTCCTTTTAAATTTGTGTTCTTCTCTGTTTAATAATTCTGAAAGGATGGTTAAGGTTGTATAGTGGTCTGTTGGCATCTCCGTGTGGTCCTGTTTGGTATTACAGCTTGACTTGTAGTTATTTATAAATGTATAGAAATTAAACTTTTTTTTTTTTTCTCACAGTTCTTGCTAATTAATTGTGAATTATGAAAAAAAGTTTTAATTTATATTGAAAAAGCTTGTAGAAAATATAGTTTTGTGGGAATCATCCTCAATCTTTAACTTAGTGAAACAATTATCTTTATTTAAAATGTTTCAAGTCTTAATACTTTTACTTTTGTTATACTGGGATAAATCATACCGGGATGTATGCTAAAATTGTTGGATGTGGCACCCCACCTAGAAAAATGTCCACCAGCCGTCACTGGTAACAAATATGCACATTCCACTGTTGCTTTTCTTACCATTATTTATACTTATACTTTATAATTTACATTTCATTATTTAACTACTTATTTATTATTTATTTACTAACTTTATTTCAGTATGGTGACATATTTACAATTGAAACTGAATATTAAGTAGAGGGCAGGGTTTTATTTTTGTGCTCCTCCTCTCATTTCTCACTCGCAGCAAACTAATGGTAGGAGGGGTGTGGTTAAGCAAATTCTGGCCACTGACATCATCAGAGCAGATCATCAGAGAGCCATTCCGAAGCAGAAGCAAATGAGCAGATTTTGATTAAAGATTACCAAGACAAACATTTTTTTTCAAAAGATTAACTTGCATGGAGTAATTATTTACCTTAAGACGAACAATATGCACTAACAAAATAAATATTGTACATTTTGATTTCATGCTGACTTTAATATTTGTGTATTTTCATTCTTCTTTTGTGTTTTATCCAAGGTTAAAATTTTACCTGAAGAAATTCTGATGTTCCTGTCTGACTTGTTTAAACACCCTCACATGATCATAAACTCATCATACAGCTCTTACCAGGAAAATACCAGGGCTGGATTGGCTAATCGGGAGCTGTGTTCCAGTCCATTTTTTTATGCCCTTTACTCTCAAATTTCCCTCTGTCTCGTTTACTCGGATGTACATCATTGATTACGTTGCATGAGTGCCCAATACTGGCAGATGAACCCTTGCAATGGGCTGAATCGGAACGTCCTAAGCCCTTGATCACTTAGAATCCACTATGGAGTTGGTTCATTGTTTACATGTAAATTTATTTTTCATCTGCCTTTAAACTTCCCCGAAAACATTTATGTTAGTAGTTTTTCATAAATATTAATGAATTAAATAAAAAAATAAAATTTGTTTGTTTTTGGCATTGATTTTAAATGTATAGTCAATGCTAGTTGGATTGTATTTATGCTTTCTCTAAAACTTTTGAACAAAATGTTAAGAGGATAATGTTTTACATTTTGAAGGCAGAAACATGACATTGCAATTTTTCTTCTCCCGAGGAAGACAACAAAAGATGGATTCCAGTAAAACTGACAGACATTATCACTTTCAATCTGTTGAATTGGTCCTGTTTTTGAATGTCTAAAATTTACAAAAAGAAAAAGAAGATTTGCCACTTTTCACACTTGGGTGCATGCAGTAAGATTAACATGGTAGCTCTTTTTTTTGCCTTTCACTATGGGAAATTCCAGAGTTTCAGTAAATTACTTAAACAATTGTTTGGTTTGTAATGAAGTTTTAAAAAATTCTGTTTCTCTTTCTTTTCTTTTTTGGCAAATGATCAGCTGAACACACACCTGGAGCAGTTGTTGGTTCGGTGCCTTGCTCAAGGGTCTCACCTTTGGGTTTGTTATACTTGTATACCAGTATAAAAGTCTAAAACTTACAATTCACATCCTTACCATCCATAAATAATTCATAATCAATCGATATATAATTACCTCTTATTTGGTTAGATGTAGTTAGAAGCTTCAGATCCTTTCTCCCGGTGTCCTTCCTTGCTCAATCAAGTCCGGACCACTTGGAGCTCGAAAAAGGTTTTATTCAGGTTCAGATAACTGGTTACTAATAATTAATCACTCGAGACTTGTTTAAAAAGTTTAACGAATCACCAATACAATGGATTCGTTTTATTAAAAACAATAACTCATAAGCAAATAATAAAAATAACAGCGAGTAGACTTCACCACGAAGTGTCGGCACTGACAAAATTTCTAAAAAACCTTTTTATAGTCTTGCATATCATTTGCATTAAACTCATCAAAAACCTCCCAGCATTCTTCCTCCTCATGTATGTCTCTGCCCCTGCCTTCTCTCATGCATGCAGGAAGCGCAACCTTTGTCACAGAAGCTACACAAGACAGTGTCAAAAGTCCAAATGGAAAAATTGCAGCACCTTCTAAATATCAAGCATGTCTACTTCTACTTTAACATATATAAAAAATAGTAACACCTTTCCAAAAGCGTAAGCGAGACATATGCTTATTTGTCAAAACCACAATATGACATCCCTACACAGGTGTGATAAAAACACTATGAAATGGTTGGCTCGAAGTTCCATTCAAAATGCATCTTCTTGCTCTTAACCAGGTTTTACAAAAATAAGCGAGGCATCTATATAGCAGTTAAAAACCACAAAGCAATCAACTCTTGTAATCTCAAAATAAGATGCATCTTTTTACAGCATCTAACATTTCATACTCCGTAACAGGATTCCGAATTTCCATTGCCCTAATTCATTTGTTAATGTCTGTAATTCAGCCATAAAATGATGCAATTCAATCATTTCTTTCATCAATTTCATTATTTTCTTATTCGTCATTTCCTGCTTCATTTGTAGATGCACCATCGCTCTCAGTTTGAAGAGGATTTTTTGATTCTCCATTTCCCTTCTGAGCCCGCCTGCGCCGTTCCTTCTTATGTTTCTTTACCTTCCGGCTCCAGTTCCGCTGTAATCCTTGCACAATAAAATCGTCAAAATCAATCTCGATTTTGTCTGGTCGTTTGTTACCGTTCCCAATTAAGGATTGATCAGGAAATTGCATATTAGTTAGGTCAATTTGTCCTACAGGTTACAAGTCCGACTCTCTAACCATTGTATTGTGGTTGGTCTTGTGGAGTACGCAGTAACAAGTGAATTTCCCCAGTGTGGGATTAATAAAGTCTATCATATGATATCATATCATACAGTATCATGAACACACACCTGGAGCAGTGGGCAGCACCTGGGGAGCAGTTGGGGGTTTGGTGCCTTGCTCAAGGGTCTCAGCTGTGGGTTACAAGTCCGACTCTCTAACCATTAGGCCACAACTACTCCACAGGCTGCTGTCACTTTAAGAAATAACGCATGGATCCAAAATTCTGACACCAGATTTTCTCCAATATATCACTTTGCCTCTCGTATATATCTTGTACATATCAATATATCTTGTTTTCATAATCCTTGGAAGTCAAACTCTTAATTTTATTTTCAAGTATTCGCACAGCCCTAAAGTGCAAGAATTTTATCTGGTGGGAAAGGGGCCAAAATGGCTCTTTTGATGTTGAAGGTTGCAGACCCCTGCCCTCGGGGGTCACGCTGTATGGATCTTGGGTGTTTGCAGGCCTGGAGAGTGTCACGTAAATGTGCCTTTTCCTGTTTCCGGGCTTCTACTATGGATTTATGCATAATGTCCACGAGGCAACTCTTAACCGTAACAAGAACAGTTTGTAAAAACTTCTGCTTTCCTTCATGAAAGAGTAACAAACTACAAGTGACACATATGCATTATAAGACAACTGAACATAATATGAAACTCATAAGAAAGCACAATAATGTTGTTTATATCATGAAGCAACATGATATACAAGAATTAAACCTTCTGACATTGTTATTTGGGGAGGAACTCCATCTTTGAGTTGATCTGAATCTCAGTTGAATCTGCTGGTTTTGAAGATTAACTTTATTCACTGTGAAAACTTTAGATAACATTTCTTCATCATGTCGCTTGTTATGACTGGTTAGAATAGATTTATCCAGATGATATTTTATTGCTTGATGCATTATTGTGTCACATTTGGAGAGAATGCAACATCAGACCTGAAAGATCTGAAGATGATCTACTTACTGTGAATGTTTTTTGTATGTCTGTGTAGAGCAGAAGATTGATTGAAACTCTTCCCACATGCAGTGCAGTGATACGGTTTCTCTCCAGTGTGGATCCTCTCATGTGTTTTCAGGTCTCTTGACTGACTGAATCTCTTGTCACAGTGTGAACACTTGAAAGGTTTCTCTCCAGTGTGAATCATCTCATGCAGTTTTAAACAGTTTGCTGTAGTAAAAGTCTTCTCACACTCAAAGCACATGTACTCTCTCACACCAGTGTGTATTTTCTGATGGATTTTCAAACTTTGTAGACATGAAAAACTCTTTCCACACAAATGACATGAATGTGGTTTCTCCTTTGTATGAACTCTCAGGTGCTGCTTCAGGTATGAAGCTCTCAAAAATGTTTTCCCGCATTGATCACATGTGTACAGTTTCTCTCTAGTGTGGATGTTCATGTGTATCTTAAGATGTGATGATTGTGGAAAACTCTTCCCGCACTGATCACAAGTGAACGGTTTCTCTCCAGTATGAACTCTCATATGTTCTGTAAGACTTCCTTTTATTGTGTAACTCTTTCCGCACTGATCACATGTGTAGGTTTCTCTCCAGTGTGAATCATCTCATGTGTTTTCAGGTTTCCTGACCGACTGAATCTCTTGTCACAGTGTGAACACTTGTAAGGTTTCTCTCCAGTATGAACTCTCATGTGAACATCAAGATGATGTTTGTTTGTCGATCTCCTTCCACACTGAGTGCAGGTGAAAGATTTCTTGGCTCTTCTTTTCTTTAAATCTTTCTGAGTTTGAGAGCAACTCAAAGGTTTTTTTCCAGTTCTGAAGCGATTTATTCCCTCAACTTCACTCAATTCTTCATTCTCATTTTCTTCAATCAACTCTGAAATAAATGTAAAAATGTTTATTTTCATTAACTCATAAAAAAAAAGAAATGTGAAATTACATAAACGTGAACCCTGATGTAACAGCAGAAAGTAGACAATTGCTATCAGGGCTCTGAACCGGTTCAAGGAACGAAAACGAAAACCGGAAATGAACGAAATTTTGACAGGAACAGAACCAGAAACGAAATCAAATTTTATAGTTCCGAACAGAATCAAAAAATTGAAATGGCCATTAACCGGTTAATAACGTTATTTTATCGTTCCATTTAATATTTGAAATTTGCTGTCAACCAATCAAGAATTCAAGTAGTAGGCTATGCCCTATATTGCAAATGTGGCGCTGACGCGTCCAACGCGTGAAAATGCCCACCCGCGCTCAGCTGTGAACTCGTCATTGGTAAGTCACAATGGCAATGCACCGGCATTAGAGCTTATCCGAGGACAGTGTAAGATGGATTCAACAGATCGCAAGCACCTGCAGTGCTTCAGTAAACAGAGAAAACAGAATAAAACTATAGGCTTACATAAAAAGGAATATATATAGGCCTATGCATGAAATATATTTCACTTAAATCAGACAGATTAACAAAACGAAAGAAAACAAAAGAGCTGAGTTTCAGTTTATTGTGACACGATCCAAAGTTCACGGAAAGGAAAACGACAGCAGAAAGTAGTTTTCTTTACTTTGCAAAAGCTTGACTGTTTTGAATGTCTTGCTTCTGTATACCAGTATGGCTATCGCTCCGGCGCTTGACGCGCACACAGACAACATATTTTTGCAATATTGCAGCCTGTTCATTATCAAAATACAGTTAAAGAACCATATAATAAGTAGCACTGCTCCGTTGTACAATCTGTTGCATTCAGCGTGACCACTGATATGCGAAGGATGATGATTGATGCGAGTGAAGCACAAATCCTATTTCATAAATAATAATATTTTAGCATCCAGATACGTCGCGAATATGAAAACATTTGGATTCGTGCCGAATGAGAGAGGTAGGCATCAGTTTCACCTTAAATTAATTCGTTTTTGGCTTTACATTTATATAGCCTAAACGCTTTAAATCGCCTTAACGTTAGAGGATTGTTGTGGAGAGAAGGGAACTTTAACTTTTGTAAACATTCTGCTTTTACCGCATTTTAGCCTACATTATTTCTGAATGTAATCATAAAATGTGACTTAGCCTATGTTTTTTTTCCCCTATCAAAACACAATTTTATAAGAGCGTTTAACAATGCAGCAAACATTTTTAAATATCTTGAAAAAATACTTTAATGTCGTTAAAGCGTCAGCTGATTTTTTCTTTTGTTTAGTAGGCTACATTTGGCCAAAATCTATAAAAGACGATGCTGTATTGGCTATGATTAAGCGCAGCAGGTTAAGATACCAGATTTTCTGTGTTTTTTTCTTTTTTTGAATAAAGAAAACGCTGTAATTTATTATTATTATTATAGGCAAATAAAAAAATCAAAAAACGTTATTAACCGGTATTAACCGGTTTCGGAACGATAATAATACATGAGGAACGCAGGAACAGAAACGTTAAAATATTGATTCTGCTCGGAGTGAACCGATTGAATTTTTTTTTTCGTTTTCAAGCCCTGATTGCTATACAACATTTTAATCATTTTGATGCAGTTTTATAAATACATCTAGTACATTATATATCTACATCTCTGCAACTTTTTTATTCATCAATGAATAAGGTACATTGATGTCCAAATTATGATTTTTAAAACATTATAGGCACAAATTCCATGTTTCTATAGTGATAACTATTAAATATGTTTGATCAACTACACAATTATCTAACAAATCATTTTGTTGAAAAAAAGTACCCAGTTTACAGAAAGTGTCTCTTATTATTTGAATATTTAGCTATATTACTGCAGAGCTCTAAAGATTTTTCCAATTACAACAAACAAAATCTAAAACTACTTGAAACATTATAACCATCAGCACTATTAATAAATAAAGAATGAAAAATAAACAGCAACCTGTTTGTTGTTCGGTATCTTCAGTGTGTTTGATTCTACAGGGTTCTGGATCTCTCATCTTCTCTCTGTCCTCTTTAATAAACTCAGTCTTTACAGATTTCTTCCTGATGCTCTGATGCTCGTCTTCACTTGTAAACTGATGGGAATATTCCAGCTGAACATCTGTGTGGAAGAAGCAGATTTGCCAAAATCAACAAGAAATCAAGAAGTGACGTCTCTTTGTAAATCATTATATCACTATATTAAAAGAGTGTTGACACAAAAGTAAGTGTTGAGCACATCAGTTTAAAAGTCTCATTCAGTAACACTGCACTCACATAAGTGCTAATTCACACATTCTATGTATTTCTGTTGTCTGTCTTTCTAAATAACAGTAAAAATGAAAAATGAAAGCATAAACAGAAATCTGATGACAATAGGGATGTGACGAGATCTCGTGGCACAAGATCACACGAGATCCTATGTGTCTCGCGAGATCCGACTGGTCTCGCGAGAACGTGACGATATCCTCACAAAATATGTCAGTGGATCGTGAGATGTTGATGAATCAGAGGGTCTACCATCATCACGCTTCCGATGTGAACACTGTCAGACTAAACATGCGCTGCTCAAGCTCCACTGACACTCACGATGTGAAACAGGTGTTAAAGACATTCAAATCTGCATTCATGCTCTTTAAATAACAGAAATACTGGATAAAAGATTTTATAGTTTGGGTATAAACACTTATCGTCTACAGTAGCGATCAAAATGAAAGTATCTTAACACTTGTATTGTAATGCTTATCTCCCGTCAGGAGGTGGCGACAACCCGTTAAAAAAATTTATTTGACATTGAATCATTCATTCAGGAGATTCCAATAGTGAAATAAGTATTTATGAAGTGAGACACTGACTCCTTCATTGAATTTTTTTTTTTTTTTTTTAATTTTGTTCAAATTAATATATATATTTTTAAAAGACATAAGCAATTAACATTTTGTCAGAACAACTAGTAAATTACGTTATTTTGTGAGAGAATCGTGATCTCCAATTTATTTATTTTTTAAAATTCTATCCAGAATCGTGCAGCTCTAGTTTACATGTTTATTACTGCATATAATTCATTAAAATAGAAATTTCATAAAGTAGAAGTTGATTTCAGAATGCACCTACATTTTTTGAACTTTGTGTTTTTCAGTTGAATACAACTTTTTCCTTATATATTTCATCATTGAGGATTTATTTATTTATTATTTTTTTTAAAGTCTTAATCTCGTCTCGTTCTCGTGAACCCAGTCTCGTGTCTCGTGGGATAAGTGTCTCGTCACACCCCTGGATCAGGGGTTCCCAAACTTTTCAGCCCACGACCCCCAAAATAACGGTGCCAGTGACTCGCGACCCCCACCATCCTCGGAGGTGGTTAAAATATACAAACATTGCGCGCAACGGCGCACATGCACCAACAGGCCTATCCAAATATGCGCATAGCCTAATGACAACACAAAAAAACAACGGTCTAACAACCATATCATTTTTTTATAGTAATTTACTCATTCGTTTAATTTCAACATTAACCTCACCTAATGAGATGGGTGGGCACAATGCTTGGAGCACAGCAAGTCCATTCTTGGTTTAATTTTGGAGACCACCACTCGGAGATCATCCTCCACATTCAGTCGCGACCTGTATTTATTTTTAATGTACGTGAGTGCCGAGAAAGTCTTTTCGCACAAGTAGGTAGTGCAAAACGGCATCAGTACATCCATAGCGGCCTTTGATAGCAGTGGGTATTCCCTCTCGACTGAAATCCAAAACTCAGCCAGCGTCTTGGAATTAAACATGGTCTTCAAGGTTCGGTCGCTTGACAGTTCAACCAATGCGTCCTCCAGGTCGGATGTCAGATGATTTTCCCTCGTCACAGTGAATGGTGATCTTATCCAGTCATACTGTTCTGGAGCTGTTTCCTCTGGGAAATATCTGTTAAAGTGTTCCAAGAGGGCTTGAAGGTGGGTAGTGATAGACTTCTTCACTATGTTAACACGTGAAAAATTAACATGTTTTCCTCCATGAATTCGTCCAGCTCAGCTATCAATCCTACCCATTTCAACTCGCTCAGTCCAGCGCTCAAGTTTTCTCTTGAATGCGTGGATTTTGTCATTCAGCGACATGATGTTTGTGTTTTCACCTTGCAATGACATTAAGTCCATTCAGTTTTTTAAATATGCAAGCCAAATATGCTAGCCTTGTTAGCTAGTCAGGATCAGTGAAGTGGTCAGCGAGCTGGGACCCATGCTACATCAGAAATAAGCGCACTTCGTCCCGCAGCTCAAACAGGTGGCTGAGCACATTTCCTCGTGAAAGCCACCTGACTTCTGTATGGAACAGAAAGCACTCATGCTTCGATCCCAGTTCGTTACAGAGAGTGGCAAACAGTCTGATATTGAGTGGACACGCTTTTATATAGTTGACCATTTTTATCGAAGTCTCAAGAACACGTTTAAGTTCTGGGTCAAGTGTTTTGCTCGCAAGAGCTTCTCTGTACTGTTCTCTTGTACTGTTCCCCAGCCAGCTGCTGACTCACAATGTTTCTCTCTGCACATGTACAGTATTTATGTGAAGCATTCGCATAGTTTGTATTTTTTATCTTTATCTTTAGTTGTATAGGGTAAATATTTAGGGTAAACAGTTTGTTATAGTTGTAATTTCTATCTTTAGTTGTATAGGGTATACATTTATATGTAGTATACCTAGTCAAATCTGTCAGTAGGTTAAGTTTTGTGTTATAGGTTTATAGTGTTTTTACTTCATTGTTGTATGTCTGTATTTATTGTAGCACCGTGGTCCTGTGGGGCATGACATTTCGTTCCACTGTATGTCCCCACAATGCAGCGGAATGACAATAAATCTCACATGAACTTGAACTGTGTATAATACAATGCATGAATTTTAGGTGAGGTGCCACTTGTAAGACTCTTGCTTTAAGACCTTTCTTTTTCCCCAACATCGCCCCAGCACCGTCCTGTACACACACTGATGCACTCGCTCCAAGACAGTCCACCTTCTTTTAGTTTGTTGTCAAGTTTTTGTGAAAATGTCCTCGCCTGTGGCACGTTCCCTCCAGCACGGGGTGCAAACAGAATGTCCCTCTGCCAAAACTGTATCTGACGAATACAAGCAATGTCATTTTTTGGGCATGTTTCACATTGACGAACGTTCATTCCCAAATTATGCTATTGAGGAATCACCTCTGAGCGCTTTGGCTCACGGGAGGGCTTGCAACCACACTGACAACCTGACATGGACCTCAAAGCAGAGAAAGCACTTGAGAACTTAAAAAATATTATTATAAACATCACCAAACCTGGGACTCTCCAGATCCTGAGAGAAATTTTGTACAAACTGTTGTCATGAACCCATTTTTTCTTATCTTCTGTTCTTTTACAGGATCATGGGGGGAAGTTGAGACCAGTGGCCTATTTTTCGAGTAAGCTCGATTCGTAGCGGCAGGCTTGCCAAAATGCCTGAGAGCTGTTGCATTCTGCAGAAAAAGCTATTTTAGCCTCAAGGGAAATTGTGGGGTACTCTGATGTGACTCTACTCAAGCCACACACGGTCCTCAATGATCCTGTTAGAACAGAGGACATCCATTTGTCAACTGCCAGATGGCTCAGTACAATGCAAATTTGTTGAAAATGCCAAACATCACGATAAAAAGATGCAAAGAATTCAATCCTGCTACACTGCTCCCCACGGAGAAAGATGGGGAAGAACATGATTGGTTGCCACACTGGAACAGGTCTGTACACCAAGACCAGATTTTAAAAGAAACCCCTTTAGAAAATGCTGACTTAATTCTATTCGTTGATGGGTTCAGCATCTAGAGACCCCAAAACTGGCAAAACAGAAGCAGGTTACGCTGTAACCACTGCATATGCAACAATAACATCTGGAGCGCTCCCTGCGCATTGCTCTCACACCGCGGCTGAATTGGTAGCATTGACTGAGGCTTGCAAAATTGCTGAAGGGGCAAACAGTTACCATCTACACAGATTTCTCGTTATTCTTTTGGGGTTTGTCATGATTTTGGGGCATTGTGGAAACACAGGACTTTTCTAAAGTCTGATGGTAAGCCTGTTCTAAACCCATGATAGCATAGCAGCATATGTTAGAAGCAATCTTGCTTCCAAAGTCAATTGCTATCTGAAAATGTGTAACACACTCTAAAAGTGATGATTTATATGTCTCTAGGTAACAAACGAGCCTGATGCAGCTGCAAAGGACACAGCTATGAGAGCAGCAAGCCTTCCTTTTGATATGTGTAACGATAACAATGACTCATTCACACTCCCTTCTGATTCTCTCACAGCTATGCAAGCATTGCAACACCAGAGGAGAAGAAAAAATGGGCCAACTTCATTGTAGTAGGACCAGAACCACGACCACTGCCCTCTACAGCCTTGTGTGAAGATGACATGTTAAATTACTGTAGAAAAAATTTGTCCCTTGTTCTCTCTCAGATATCTCAGCAGGTCAAGGAAGCTCTGCCCAAGCCAGCCGAAGGAGTCTTGCATGATATCAGGCCTGGCGATTTCGTGGTAACCAAGGACTCGAGGAGGAAACATTGGAAATCTAAAAGGTGGAACGGCCCTTTCCAGGTCCTGCTGATAACACACACTGTGGTAAGGTGGCAGAGAGAGCTACGTGGGTGCATGCAAGCCACTGCAGGAAGGTTCCAGCACCACAAGAAGGCACTACAGACCAGTAAAATGAATGACTGCTGCCCCGTGCCAAGGGGGACGTCTGACTGACTGAGGTGAACAAACATACAGTGGTGTAAGGGAGCTGAACCACGCAGCAACATCACTGTGTGGAGTGATCTAAGGTCAGTACAGGCCAACGGATGACAACAAGGAGACGATTTCTTACCTAGACTTACCGAGCCTTACTATAGAGGAACAGGATTGCTAGGATCAAGAACATTCTGGTGGAATCCCAGATATCCATTCACTCCAATTAGAGCTGCACAATTAATCGTTAAAAGATCGCAATCTCGATTCAGATACCCACACGACCTAATTTCTGAATGACAACGATTCGCCCGTGTCTATTAAAACTTTGAAAAAATCATACCTAAACATTCAAATTTGCATTCTGCTGATCCAGAGAGCAGACAGTTAACATGTTTAGGTAAGAAAAAGCTTCACAAACAGTCTTTTTCAACTACACAGTATTATTTCTGTCTTACAGTCATTCATAGAAATACTGGGATAAAAGTTTATAGTTCGGCTACAAACATTGATGTCTATGGTAGCGATCAAAATAGAGCCACTCATCTTTTGAAAGCAACTGTCGCTTTCAAATAACGTTGTGTCGATTGCATCATTTCGCCACTAGGTGGCGACAAGTGACTGTTTAAAAAATGAATCATTCATTCGAGATTCGTTCAAAAACACTGATTCATCCATTAATGAAATAAGTGAGGTATGAGTGAGTCCAGTGTTGGGTGTAACACGTTACTGTAATTAAATTACTTATCCAATGAAAAAAAGTAAAGTAAGGGATTACTGTTCATTTTTAGGTAATTTAATTACAGTTACTTTAAAAAGTACTTACATTGCGTTACAAACAGTAAATATTTCAACAGTTCTAAATCAATATTGAATTTGAAATGTAAATGTACCATCTAAAGATCAAATTGAATGCAGCGCTTTAACCCTCCACGCGCCATCTCGTTCACTTTCAGATCTTCCTGATTCACAGAGAAACCTTAAATACTCAGATATATACAAGACTAAAATCAATAGAATCTAAAAAGCATGAATTTTACTTTTAATGAACAAATTCAAATCGAAAACTAAATATTTCTGATTATGTAATCCCTATGAAAGTATAGCTAGACCAGTCTTTCACATATCTGAAAGCTTGACGTTTCTACTTGTAAATGAAACTATTCAAATCGAAAACGAATATTATCTGATTATGTAATCCATATAAAAACT
The DNA here is from genome assembly GCA_027422415.1 of Schizothorax lantsangensis. NCBI lineage: Eukaryota > Metazoa > Chordata > Actinopteri > Cypriniformes > Cyprinidae > Schizothorax > Schizothorax lantsangensis. The sequence goes on from JAPDDO010000071.1 coordinate 15,467, forward strand.
GAGGTACAGTCTTTCCTGTATCTGAAAGCCTGAAGTGTCTACGAATAATTAACGAATAAAAATCAAAACGAATATTATCTGATTAGTAATCTGTATAAAACTGAGTAGCCTACTGTCTTTCCCGTATACCTGTCAACCCTCACGTTTTCCTCCGGATTCTCCCGTATTTTACCATTCTATCCCGCTGTCATCCCGTTTATATATATTTTATTTTTAATCGTTGCTATAAAAAAAAAATCCCACTGGGCGTATTTTATAAGTTTGCTACATTCACCCCGGTAAAACTCCCGTAATTTGTATGGCCCAAACCTCATTATACGAATAATCAAGTCAATATATTCCAAGTTGTCCGGTGCGATCTTGTATGAAAAGCATCCTTCTCACACAATCGACACATAAAAATTCCCCACTTACAACCCAGTGATGCTGTTGATATCTGCGCACTGTGCTGCAGTAGGTTAGTGATGCGCGATGGCGGTTATATCCGCGGCGCTGTGGATAATCCGCGGGTCGGGTAATAAAAAAAAAAAAAAAATGCATTCTGATTATTTGCAGACACAGGGGCGGCGCCAGAGAATGTTGAATGCAGGTTGCTGAGGGGGTGCTAGATCAATGACAGGGGGAGCTGGGCAATTAATAGTAAATAAGACCAAAACAGGTTGTTATTATTAAATTTTTTATATGAATAATAAAATCACTAATATAGGCGCATTTCAAATGTTTAAGAGGAATGTGGGAGTATTATCGCGCTTAGCCAACTGCACGGGGGCGCACCGCAATCATTTTTATTTATTTATTTTTTCCTGTGGAAAGAGCTTATATTCTCCAGTCATTAAGGACGTGCTTTCTGTCGTATCATGCAGTCTCCGTGAATGGAGCGCGTCACAACAATGAACCACTCACAGACATAAGAAATAAATCTGCAGAAAGCTTGAAAACCAATAAAAAAAAAAAAACAAATCTTCTCTGATTATGTAGTCCGTATAGGTGCATTTCTCTATTAAAGCACGTCCACTCTGGAGATGTTGAGTCTGAGAAAGCACTAGTTTATTAATAAATAATTTAAAATGTATTTTTCCCGCGATGCATTCATAATCATTAGCTACTTTAGCGGTGCTTTGCGGCAAGCATTATGTGTGCGTTTGAGCGCGGAATAATACGCCAAAATGCCTAAATAATAGGCATAAATAATAACCTAAATGGTTATTATACTATCAATTTAATATAAACGTGCGAATAGTTGACTAGAAAAATCTTTAGTCGGGGCAGGCCAATAGTACTTGGTACAACCGATCCATTTTTTAAATAAAATGCTGACATTGCTGTGACTGCAAATCACGTCATTGCATTGCAGTATTTATGCATGTGTTTAATGAGTCAAATGTTTTTTTATTTTATTTCATTTTTTTATGGGTGTGCTATGGGGTGCTTTGTGTTTTTCTTGGGGGTGCTGGAGCACCTGCTAGCCCCTCCCTTGCGCCGCCCATGTTTGCAGGTGGGTCGCTGGATGATAAAGATAAATCATTAATGCAAATATTAACTACATTTTCTAAAATACGAACGTGTTTTATTTAAATAAATATTTTTTTCATCAGGCATACGATTTCGTCTGTGTGTTGTGTGTGTTGTGTGTGTGAGTGCTGTAAGTTTCAAAGTCAGGTGCAGCCTTTGTTTTACTCCGCCCCCTTCCCCATACACCCAAATCATTTCTGTAATTTATTCTTGCCTAGTTAACATGTTATTCTTACATAAATCTGTACGATTTTACTAGTTGGCTTTTCCTGAACATCTTGCCAAACTGAAATGTATTGTTTTATACTTTTAAGCTTTTTTGTTCTATTTGCTAACCAAAGAAGGTAAAAAAAAAATTAACAAATGTTTAAGTATTACAGTTGTTTAAAGCTAAAAGGCTAAACTATTTTTGAGTCAAATTGAACGAATACTAGAGTTTTAATTTCTATTAAAGTTTTATAGGGATTTAAGATTTAGCCTAATTAGCAATTTGAATAATTAAGTTACTTATTGAGTAACTAAGTTACTTTTCATACAGAGTAATTAGTAAAGTAATTTAAATACAAAATGATAAAGTAACTTACCCAACACTGAGTGAGTCATTGAATCATTAATACAAACCAATTTTTCATCATTTTAATTCTAAAAGTTGGTGTATTAAATACACTATATTTTAAAATACATATACCCCGGGTTTCACAGACAAGGCTTAAGCCTAGTCCTAGATGAAAATGTAAATCTGAGCTGTTTCAACTGAAAGAAACTCACATTGACTGATCTTAAAATATATCAGTGCCTTTGTTTTGTCTCAAGATGCCACACCAGTCATGTTTTTTCTAAGCATGTTTATAAAAATTGCTTAAATGTCTTAATTGAACTATGATCTAATCCTGGCTTAGTCTAAGCCCCGTCTGTGAAAACCTGGCCATACTGTATATATATATTAAAATATTTAATAATACATTTAAATTAAAACACTTTTAAATAGACCTGCAGCAATTAATATTTTGTCACACATTATTTTTGTTTAGTTCAGAATCGTGGCGAGAATCGTGTTCTCTATTTGAGAAAAAAAATCGTTGATTCTCAATTTATTTATCCAAATCGTGCAGCTCTAACTCCATCATAGAAACGCCGTTACAGGTAGATTTGTGGGACAAGAGTTGAGCAGACAAATTAGTCAAATAATAAAAGTAGACAGTGCTGTGTGCTAGCAGTATTCACAACCCCCAGTTGGAGAACAGTACATCAACCTGAAGGACAGACAGTTTGCATTTGTATATTGCAAACTATTTCACACCGACTACAAGTGAACAGAGAAACGGGACAGATTCTCATAACATCAACCAAACTTTGTTGAGTCACGTGGCAGTACCTGACAAGATGGTAGGCTTTGAATTAACCAGAAAGACAAGACGGCTAAAGGACTGGTCAATGAGAGCTGTAAATTCGACCATGGACTCTTCAGTAGCTCATCAAATGGTAATGTAGTACGATGCCCTGTACGGAAGTAAGAGTAATGTGAGCTTTTCTGATGAAAATTATGAGGCCAAAGAGATGCTAAAATCTGACACCTGCAGCAGATCTATTGAAGAAGAGTAAAAAGAGTAAATATTACATGTTGCAGATTGAGTGAGGGTTTAAAGCAGGTCATTGTCCGTGTTACGAGATAATGCAACCCGAGGGAAAGATAAGGAAGTTTTTCTTCTGTTTTAATGTCACACAAAGATTTTTTTCTCTCTTTTCCTTACCTATAATCCAAAATGAGAGTGGTGTGTTTTGAATCCTAGTGAATTTACACGCTTGATGTAAGCTATAAGGGTATAAGTGATCAAAAATGATCAAAAGGGAGGAGTGTTATGGGAATTTTTTAATTTAGTCTCATTTGCATTAATTGTACTAATCTCATATAACATTTTTAATATACATATGTGTTAATCATTAACTAATAACTAAACATATAATGATGATGTACATGTGCTGTGCATGAGGGGTGAGCATGTGTTATGGGGTGATGTGCACAGAGTAACATGATTGGCTAAGGTTTTATCTGTTTTCAACAATGTATCTTCTTGGATGGTATAAACAACAGGTGCTGGGAGAGTGGAGTATCACTCTGCTCACAGCTCTTTTTCCTCTGTGAATAGACTGATCATTTCTGCAGAAATTAAAGCAAGACAAAGACAAAACTCTGTTTCTTGGTTTTTCATTCTCAGTCTTCACAATTTCATTAAATCAGATTTTCCACGACATTTTTTTTGATGCCAGTTGAGCTTTGGCGGGGATTGTTGTTTGTTTAGTTAGGACTTTCTTTTGGCCTTGTAACTCTCGCTCCTTTCACCGGAAAAAAATATACTGGTTTAGCAGCAAGATAGGGGTGCTTGGTTTTCAAGTGTCGTAGCATTTTTACAGGCTTTAGGCTTTCATGTGCAAGCACCTCAGTGCACACAACACATTGGGGATGTTGTACTTCGTGGACGATGACGCATGTGAATCCATACTGGATAAATTCCTCTCGATATTTTCGACATTTGAGTAAGGCTGATCCGACTGCTTATGGATGTCCTCTTTATGCACAAGCCAGTCTCTTTCCGTACCTGACGTCGATGGCCTTTCTGACGTGGTGCTTCTCCGCTTTCCTCCGCTGGCCTCCCTGCGTTGTCATTGGTCGATATTAACCAACGTTTCATTTCAACAAAAATAATATCCTAAGTCCTAAAGCGAAAAAAATTACCCTACGTGCACATGTCGGAATGTTTAACATGGTGCTGTAAATTGATCTGCTGCAACTGACGCTATTGTTGTGTCGTTAATTCGTAATCACCTCAGGGGTTGCGATCGAATGGAAAGAAAATCGAAAGGCTGATGGCTTTTTTTTGCATTTTTTTTAATGTAACTATTAACTACTACTTTTTATCTTTTGTTAGTTATGGATAAAATGTTATTTCTAATAGTTTAAATTTATTTGATTTCTGGAAATCATCGCACGATGATTATTATTATTATTTTTTTTAATCAATGTAGAGTTTCTATACTTCTGTGTCACTCTTTTGTGTGTTAAACACAATCTACTAGACAACTTAATTTTAATGAAAAATAACATGAAAATATATATAGGGGCTGTTTACACCTGGTCACTGGTAATGCGTTTTGTAATATAAATCCGATCTCTCAAAACACTTCAGGAGGTGGTCTGGACCGTATTCCAGACGAAAAAAAAGTATCTGCGACTCTGAAAAGTCTCCCTGTGGTTCAACAACAGACACACATCAGGCCCATATCATGATCTAAACCAATCAGAGATAGTGAAGGGCGGACCCCCCCTCTGATTAGCCGTGGTCCAGATATTCCTGTGCGTGTGTGTGCGTTTGAAAGTGTGTGTGCTGCAGTCAGACAGAGAGAGGTGAGTAGCGTAGGCCCGTCAGATAAACAGAGTGGATGTAGCCGCGGATGATGAGAGAAGATGAAAAGAACGATTGACAACTTTTTTGTTAAGAATGTTAAGTTAAGGCCTGATCTGTCCGAAAATCATAACTAGAATCAGGCTATTTATTAATTATTTGAATCGTGCCTTCGGCGCTTTTATAAGCGCTAACCTCACGTACGAACAGAACGGAGCGCTTATCAGCACAACATGACCGAAGCGCAGTTCTTTTAATTGTGCACGAGCAGCGCGCGAATCACCCGATACTCTGTGCGCGCTCACCAGAGCGCTCGAGAAGTGTGAGAAGATCTGCACGAGCCATTCCTATCGTGAAGCTGATGGTAAAATATGCGATCTATTTGAATTCTATTGAGAAACTGACACTTTAAAATGCTGTGGAGAGAAAGTCGAACATTATTAAAAAAGGCACAAACTAAAAAGACTGATGAAAAGAGGAGAAATATTTCACCAGCACTAGCAAAATAGGCTATTAATATGTTTTTAAACTACTCATGACCTTTACTATAATTTTCATGTTTTACTGTAGGCTAAATTTTGTCTAATTTGTAGAATTTATAATAGATTATCTGTTAAGGGAATAGATTTTTTTTCCCTAAAGATTTATATTACAACTGTGCCATGTTATTGTTTCTAAAGGCTGTTGTTTCTCATAACAAATGCAATATAGATTAATAAAAAAGTCATTATTGTCCTGGTAATGATTAATAGGCTAGGCCTTATTATAACAAATGCTACAGTTAAGAACTACGGTACTTTTGATAAGAGCAAGTACAAGTCAGAATCGAGAGCAATGGGTTCTAATGATGAGTGATGGAGAAACCTTCAGATATTCCAGTGATGGCATAGATTAAATCATTAAGAGCCCGATGAACTGACAATGAGTAAGAAATAAACTATATCAATATAAGAAAATGTTAAGTTAGATTGACTTCCCATGGTGTGTTGAATTAGAACATCCTGTCAAACTATAGCCTAAGTGTCTAAATAATATATAATACATTATATCCTATGTAAACAAGTAATTGTTAACTAGCCTATTACTTTATTGAAGTTACGCAATCAACCAACTTTGCATGTGTGGTGGATAGCACAAAAGACCATTTTACATAAATAAACATTTAAGCAAACAAACAAATAAATAAACCATGACCCGGGGTCCACTTCACTCTCCGTCAAGCGATCTGTGCTGTTTTTCAGTTCATCTGAATGGATGCGCAGCGCACCTGTATTTGACGTATCGTGAACTCTAGGCGCACGCCTCGCGTCGATTTGGTGAGAGCAGAGAGAGCAAGAGAGAGTCTTACATACATGCAGAATTGACGCGCTACATGTAAATGATATTCTTTCTTGTATTTTTCTGTCAAAATAACAGAGTTCCTTTGGATTTTTTCAGCTTTTAAGAACTGCCGGGTTCTCCGGTAGTGGGCGGAGCTAATGCGCAAACGGCAATCTCATTGGCTGGTGCTCACCTATCATCATCCCTGTTTTGATTTCAGCAAATCAGTTCGAGCGAACGCAGACAACCTGATTAAATATTAATGAATCCAGCAGCTCGTTAATCCTTAGTGCGTTTTATACTGTTCTTTTTAGCAGAATTCGTATTATTATTATTATTATCGTCTTATCGTTAGTTTTTTCCCATTTTTTTAACAGAAACACTGAATAACCAAAAAAAAGCACCACCGGTCCTAAATTCAGTTATTCAGTTAAAATGTCTATGCATTCATACATGGTTACTAAGTTTGAATTCTAATTACTTTAATTCTAATTATCATAATGTCATATTATAATGCTTGACTGACTGATGTTAAGAGTGTACTTTCAGATATTTAAAAAGCTGTACCATTTTACAAACATATATAGTACATATACAGTATATTACAGAGCACATATATATATTTATAGGCCTAGTACATCAGTCTGGCGAGTAAACTAAAAAAATTACTAGCCAATGGCGATTCAAAGAGGGTTGCATTCTTCAAAATATAATTTGTTTCTGTAGAGCTGTACTGTGAATAAGGATCAAATGACTGAGTTCAGCTTTGAGAAAGAAACCGACCTGTTTGTTCCTCAGTATCTTCATGTTTGATGCTGAATACTTCTGCAATCCTAATGTCTTCACTCTCCTCTTTAATAAACGACATCTTTATGGATCTCAGTCACTTCACCGGGAGTTTTTCTGAGAAAAATAAAGGAAAAATAACACAAATTACACCAACAAAGACATGACAGGTTTAGATATTTATTGTTTACATTGGTATTTAATGATGTTTATGTTAAATTCAGATTGTACTGTTATGGAAACCTTTGTCTTATAGCATCATCTTTGTCTTCTCGTTGCATTTACACTGTTTTAACCAACAGAGCATGTGATCATTGTACAAAACATTTGGTTCAACTTTCAGAAAACCTGTTTTTGACCTGATTCTCGATATAGAGATCTTCTCTGTTTCTCATGTGTGGATGTGCTTTACTCACAGAAATAACACTCATTCATGTTATATCAAGCATTACATTGTTTCATTCAATAAAAAAGCTTTCGTTTTGCAATTCTTGGTGAAACTATACATTTGCATGAACAGTTCGACTTCATTTAAACACTTTAAATGTTTAAAACACAAACCTTTCTTCAGGTGAGACACAAGTTTCGCGTTTGGTTAAGAGCGCAGCCTTATGACGTCATACAGCCATTCCAAAATAAAAGTCCCGTTCACGCGCTCAAATCAGAAATGTGCATAATATACATACAAATAATAAAACACATATCAATGGCGTTCAGAGTTGAATTCTTGCATAATATATTTGTTTAAATAAATGTTGGCCAATGTTAAATTCCAGTGAGAGTTTGAACAACATGAGATTCTGAACAATAATGTTTGTCTGCAGAAACCATTTAAGAAGCCAAGAACTTTTTAGTTTTATTTATTTATGGAAAGGGATTGGTTATAATCTTTTTAAAGCCACAGACAAACACACACACACACACACACACACACACACACACTGTTGTTAGCTTTTGTCTCAATACATAGTTTGAGATGAAGAAATCACCATTGCATGCTTCTACTTAAATGCCCTACTTTCGTGATATAATAGCACTGTAGCATGAACTTTTTACATTTTCTATAAATTTCACATACATTTCATATACTATACAGTATATATATATATATATATATATATATATATATTAATAATTAAAAAATAAAACCAAAATTGATTGCTAATTGAATTACTAAAATATAACAAAAATCAGAATACTTAGCTATGAGTTAAAAAAAGAGTATGTACAATTACATCTGAACATCTGCATGTCTGCAGCAAACTTTACTTTTGCAGAATGCAAAAATACGGAATTGAAAAGCACCCCCATCCTTGAATCAGACAAATATATATATGTGTGTGTGTGTGTGTGTGTGTGTGTGTGTGTACAATACTACAGTAAAATGCTGTACTCTGACATGTTTTGCCAGCTGCCATGTAATGTTGGTGTTATTATATTTGATCAATTAACTCTGTCAGCTGGTGAAACAGTCTCTTATAATTACTGATAATTCACTCTAAGCTCCATGATTCTGGATAAAATGAGAGTCATGATTTGCGTTTCTTTAAAATAAACATCACAATTCTCCCATAATTCTGACTAGACAACTAAACAAAATAACATGTAATTCACTAGAGGCTCTTTAAAATTTCAAATTAATTTGGCTTAATTATTTAAACAAAGGTGGCGTGAATGATTAAAAGACCCAAATACTTCAACCATTACTGGATGAATCAGCATTTTTAACTAATCCCTCGAATGAATGAATGACAAGTACATTTTTAGCAATCATTTGCCACCAGCTACTGATATAACTATAATTGATACAACCTTAATTTGAAGCTAAAGTCACTTTCAAAATGTTTCAAAATTTCAAAAACTCTTATTTTGGTCTGTATCGTAGACATTAGTGTTTATATCAGAAATACAAACTTTTATCCCAGTACCTCTGATATTTTGAATTATTGTACGACAGAAATAATGATACTATGTGACTGAAGAGACTGTGTTTGTGAAGCGGTTTAATAATACCTATACATGACAACAGCTCTCTGGCTCAGGGGCAGCACCAAAACAAATCTGAACGTTTGCTGTGATCATACTTGACATTGTTGTCATTTAGGGATTAGATCGCATGACTGATTGAATTGAAATGGCCATGTTTTAAATGCTTAATCGTGCAGCTTTAATCCACTCTGTTATGCACATTTGAGCTGTAAATGAGATAAAAGCAAACCTGGTGGCATCCAGATATACAGTATCAGAATAGCCTATGTGACCCATGGAAACGTCTACTCTCCAAATTAAAAACTGTAACTGTGACTGTCTTGATTGACAAACGTGTAATGAGACGATGAAGTGTTTATAAAAACAATAAAGTGGTTAGCTGTATTATTTTTGGCAATATTAATTTATGAAACATTATGAAATAAAGTTATAACTTAAGCCCTAAACACACTGCATGATTTTCGGCTGTCCCAGACGAAAGATTGGCATCGTGAAACAATCGTCGCCACGATTGCTTCACGATGCCAGTCTTTCATCTGGGACAGCCAAAAATCATGCAGTGTCGTTCGCCATGCTGGATTGAGGACGTAAAGCTTCACTTCCGTTGTAAATAAGTCAGATTGCCAAAAAGGGGTGCAAAGCTGAGCTCCTTGAGTGCTGCGCTCTTGGCGGGTTATGATTGGTTGAATGGTGAGCTCACATCTGATTGGCTAAAGAGCAGGGGCGGACTGGAACCAAATTTCAGGTCGGGAAATCTCACACTCATCAGGCCATCCCATAAACCCACAACAAATTTTGAAACCACGGACAACAATATTTTTTATATGACCATCATCATCATCATCATCATCACATAAACAAATTTAAATCCCTAGGCTGAGGCTGTGCAAAATAATTTAAGGTTATCAATTGAACTTCCATTTTCCTTTTTAGTCTCTTCATTTTCCCTGACATTTCTCTGTCCCTAATGTGTGTTTACTTTTTTCACAATTTTTTTTCATCAACATCTCCACCTTGTTCTCTCTGATACCTATCCCGTGGCATCAGAGAGGCCAAGAGACAGTACTCCAGGAGGATAGCCCATCGTTTCAGTGACAGCAGAGACACTCGGAGCCTGTGGCAGGGGATTCAGACCATTACGGACTACAAGCCCCCACCACAGACCTGTGACAGCACCATCCCCCTGCTGAACGAGCTGAATGCCTCCTTTGCTCGCTTTGAGGCACAAAACGGCACCACTGCACAGAAGACTCCACCTCCTCCCAGCGACCAGATGATGACGCTGTCCCCGCACAGCGTGAGGAGATCCCTCAGCAGGATCAATGCACGCAAAGCTCCGGGTCCTGACAACATTCCTGGGCGTGTACTGAGAGACTGTGCAGTGGAACTCACTGATGTCTTCACAGACATTTTCAACATCTCACTAAGTCAGGCTGTTGTCCCCACATGCTTCAAAACTACCACCATCATTCCAGTCCCGAAGAAGTCATCTCCATCCTGCTTCAATGACTACCGTCCAGTAGCACTCACTCCTATTCTCATGAAGTGCTTTGAACGGCTAGTCATGCAACACATTAAATCTGTCCTCCCCCCCTCCCTGGACCCCTTCCAGTTTGCATATAGGTCCAATCGCTCAACCGATGATGCCATCGCCACTGCCCTCCACCCAGCCCTCACACATCTGGACAAAACGGACACGTATGTCAGATTGCTGTTCATAGACTTCAGTTCAGCATTCAGCACAATCATCCCTCAACAGCTCATTCATAAACTGGTCCATCTGGGGCTCAATACATCGCTGTGCAACTGGCTGTTGGACTTTCTGACCGGGAGACCTCAGGCAGTACGGGTCGGCAGTAACACATCCAGCACCATCACACTGAACACAGGGGCCCCCAAGGATGTGTGCTGAGCCCCCTCCTCTTCACTCTGCTGACCCACGACTGCACACCGTCACACAACTCCAACCTCTTCATTAAATTTGCGGATGACACGACTGTGGTGGGTCTCATCAGCAACAGAGATGAGACAAACTACAGGAGCGAGGTGAGCCGCCTGGCCGGGTGGTGCAGTGACAACAATCTCTCTCTGAATGTGGAGAAGATGAAGGAGATTCTTGTTGACTTCAGGAGAGTGCACACTCAGCATGCTCCTCTGACCATCAATGGTGCGACCGTGGAGAGAGTGAGCAGCACCAAGTTCCTGGGTGTACACATCACAGAGGACCTCTCCTGGACAAACAACACTGCAGCACTAGCCAAGAAAGCACAACAGCGTCTCTACTTCCTCCGCAAACTTAGAAGAGCCAGAGCCCCGGTCCCCATCATGTGCACCTTCTACAGAGGCACCATCGAGAGCATCCTGACTAGCTGCATCACTGTGTGGTATGGCGCCTGCAACGCGTCCTGCCGCAAGTCCCTTCAACGGATAGTGAGAGCAGCTGAGAAGATCGTTGGTGTCTCTCTCCCCTCCCTCCAGGACATCTACAGCACCCGTCTCACCCGCAAAGCCCTCTACATTGCAGGTGATACCACCCACCCGACACACAGCTTCTTCAGTCTGCTACCATCAGGGAGGAGACTGCGGAGTCTCCAGGCCAGGACCAACAGACTGAAGGACAGCTTCATCCACCAGGCTGTCAGGAAGCTGAACTCCCTCCCGTCCTTGCCACCCCTCCCCTCTCTTACACCACGCACCACTGAACTCTGACCCCCCCGCCCCCCGCACACAACACACACACACACTGTAACAAGCACCAGTCACTTTGTACAGCATTGGACAGACCTCATTCAACTACCTCTTCTGACAGTCTGAATAAAGACTGCAGTCTTTTTGTCACTTTAATAGAATAGACTTAATAAGCTCTTTGCACTACACCATTCATATTCTGCACTGTCTGTATTTCACTGGTTTGCACTATTTACCATGTGCCTTATGCCACTTTATCTATTTTTTATTATTATTATTATTTTTATTTTTTTTCTACATGTCCTTATTTGTATATTTGTGCGTTCTACTGTTAGTGTTTAGTGTTATCTGTATACACCAGGGAGTAAGAGAGTAATGCAATTTCAATTCTCTGTATGTATGTACGGTACATGTGGTAGAATTGACAATAAAGCTGACTTTGACTTTGACTTGTTGCAAAACAACCACCTCATTATAATTTGTTTGCACATAGTAAAAGTATTACATTAGGACCATATGTTATTGTTTTATCTTACCTAAATGTAAAAATTGGTACAATAATAGCTACATCCTGACTATATCTTTATAGAAAAAAATCTTAACACTGAATTTTTTGCATTATCGTGGGTCATGTTTTGTCATATAAGGAAAATTAACCATGGTATTATTAGGCCAATGGTAAAAGTAACCTTTTTTTTTTGGCAGACTGATTACCAATTGTATAACCAGAGTTTTACTACAAATACCATGGTGAACTATATAGTGTAAAACCATTGTTAATTTGTGGTTACCATGGTTTAACTATAGTAATCATGTTAATTTTCGTTGTGTTGTTTGCCTTAGCTCCCTCTAAACCTGTTATAAACGATGTGAATATTTGTCTGCTAAATTCCTACTCTTTCAATAGTAATTATTTCCTTTTGGTAATTTTGCAGTAATTAATTGACTGTTATTGCTAGTCAATCACATTTGCTAGCAGTCTAATATTTAACTAAGCAAACAAATACAAAATTTCAATACAACAAAACTACAATAGTCTATTTACAGATGTAAATAAAAAGTGTCAGCACTTGAAGTCCTGAACAGGGGTCCGTTCTTCGTACCTCGCTTATTACATCTGAGATGATGTGAAAGATTCCAGATCTTCTAATCCTGATAACTGATCTCTGGCTAATTTGGTTCTTCAAACGAATTTGCGTATTAGATTAAAATATCCGGATTAAGTTGTCTAAGATTACGGCGCATTCTCGTGTCCCCCGAAAAGGGCAGATGTATCGATACTCGAAACCACGATCAACAGTGCAGCGATTGGCTGACGGCAAGACAGCAACGTAATGACATCATATCATTAAAAAAGACACCTGACGAAAGAGTTGACAAATTTCTGGACCTTTATAAGGAAACAGCCAAGTGAACAAAACTAAATGTATAGATATAAATAGATAAATTAGATGTAAATAGATAAATGAAATTTGCACTGTTTTTTGTTTATTTGTAATTTTTTTTTACATGATTCCCAATTATTTATATTTATGACTTCTAGTATTTGTACAGGCTTTACATTTTTATTTCAATGTTGTAATTAGCAATTCATTTAATTGTATCTTTGAAGCAGATTTGTTACGTGACAGCATTAATTAAAGTTTCTTAGAGTTATCTGCATCTCCTGCACTCCATCAAGCCACATCCCATAATATCTGTCATCACTCAAATCAATGCACGGCTCAGATTAACTGTATAGCATGTGTGTAAGACTCCAATACAATTATATAGTAATTATTTCATTACTAAGAAATCTTTCAATGAGTAAAACTGTCTGTGTCTATAGTATTATAGACTACACAACATTGTTATCTTATTTTCAAATTAACTTTTAAATGATTATTATTTTAAATCATTGTCCCTGGACCAGCAGGGTACTCTTGTAATAAAGTAGCAGTGGCTGTGACAGATATTAAGTATCAATTCTGCTTAAAAAGATGCAATCTAATCCTGTTTGCATGAAATAAGCCTGCTCCCGAGCTGGTTTAAGTTTACGGACCTGTTGCTATGACGGCAAGTCCAGGATGAGCTTCGAAGAACCAAATGATCCAAGATCAAGTGAAATCATCAACAATCAAATCCAGCTAACTGAGTTAGTGACGTACGAAGAACGGACCCCAGGACAGTTTTGCCTCTCTGCTCCACCTGGTCGCTTCCACTCCATTCTCGAGTCTCGCATCCTTCTGGCGGATGCGCGGAGCGTGCGCGAGGCGAAGCGCGATGCCAGTCAAGACTAGTTCATGATTTATCATTTTAATTAGTTTTTTTTATTATTATTATTGAATGGCGAATTCGGAAATAATCACTTTAGTACATTCGGCAGCCAACAACAACAACAACAACAACAACAACCAAAATATGTAGGGCAGCGGGCCAAGTTGGCTGCCAGGCCACCGGGAATTCTCCCGGTTCTCCCGATGGCCAGTCCGCCCCTGCTAAAGAGTACGAGTGATTTTATGAATATATATATATTCTAATTTCGTGTAAAATGGTTTTTGTGAATATATATTTTTTCGTGCACGTGAAATTGGGTTTAATGCATGCGAATTGGGATATGCATGTGTGCATCGTGTCTTTTGTGTGAATTATTAATGAGATCAATCAGCTTCCATAGTTTAATACCAGGTACTGGGACCCATCCCTGCTTACAAGAGAAGCACAGAAGCATCAGTTGCAAAGCTACATGACAGTATATATTGCATCTACATTTTCTAAATACATCAAAAGTGGAAAAAAATAACTAGTCGTTTTGAAAACAACAGTGAAGAACAAAATTAAACACTTCAGTCTCTCTTAAAAGTGTTACAGTCTCTTCTTCATCTTCCTGAACAAGAACAGTTTGTAAAAGCTTCTACTTTTCTTCATGACAGAGTAAGCAAGTGACACATACGCATTATAAGCAGTGTTGGGGAAAGTTACTTTTTTAATATCGTTTTCAAATTTGCTATAAAATTCAGTTTAGTTTTTATTAGTTTCATTAATATTTTTATTAGTTTTAGTTTAGTTTTTATTTTGTGAACACATTTTTATATAGTTTAGTTTCGGTTTTAATTAAAGTTTAGCAGAATCAACAGATCACTTCCAGAGCGAAGGCCAAAGAAAGACTTGGGCATAATTTAACTTATTGAGGCAAACGTTTAGTGACACAAAATTAACGCATGCTGAAACGCATAAATCTACACAAGTTGTGATAATGTAATCTAATGGTGTGTTGAGATATTAATATGAAAATAAATGTAGCCTAATTTCATTATATTAGATGTATTTTTTATTTATTTAACCATAATCATGGTGTCGTGTCTTGCTCACTTTTCCATGAACAGCCGCGCATAAATCATCTAATGAATTATGACTAATGACTAATGAAATTCAATAATAACGACAATCGCAGTAAAGGCTCATATTTGAATATGTTCTTTTCTTTATTTATGAAGAATTATAAGCGTGTGTATGATGTGATTTAGCCTATGCATATTTGTTCTAAAGTTTGGCAGAGTGATCATGAGATGCTCGGACAAGTTTTGTATTGTTTACAGAAAGGATGCACGTTCTTATGTTTATTTTCTGTTAATTATCACGTTGCTCTGCGTGTCAGTTTTTCTTCAAAGCACCAACTTAGAATGCCTAATGTTGGTTTGATTGCTTGTGTTACACGAGAAAATGAATAAGTTTGCCTACCTGATGTTGTAGATTAATGCGTGTGCGGTTCGGGTCGCGACTCGCGGTCTTTATGTCAAACGGTTCTGGTCTGGTACAGAATTAAATTAGTGCTGCTGTGGGATAACGGGTCGGGTGTTCTGTTAAGTACTGCTGGTGCATGTTTAGCAAACAGGACCGGTGCAGGACTCTGCTTTAAACTGCTTTGCGTCTCTCCGTCAGATAACCCAATGTGTGTGATGTGCCATTTACAGGTATTTCCCTAAACTGTCACACAACTCAAATATTTTTCCGCCAAGGGGTGAGAACGTCATGATTACGAAAACGATTGTTAATTTTTGTTAATTATTATTTTATTTCAGTTAGTTTTTCAATAACTGTCAATCAATAAATGGGGAAAAAGTAACTGGCGTTACCTTTTTGAAAAAGTAACTCAGATATTTTCTTGTAAATTAAAAAGTAATGCGTTACTTTACTAGTTACTTGAAAAAAGTAATATTATTACGTAACTCGCGTTACTTGTAATGCGTTACCCCCAACACTGCTCCTCGCTTCCTCGCTCCTCCGTCCTCCATCCTTGACCCAGAAACCGATCGAGCTCAGCCATCTTGAAGGACATCTCAATTCTCTAATTGCACCGCGAGGAGGCGAGGAACGAGGAGTGAAGACCCTTCCAGAGGAGCTATGAGCGAGGATACACAGGTGTATCAAGTCAAGTCAAGTCAAGTTGAGCTTTATTGTCATTCAGCTACATGTGGGGACATACATTGGAACGAAATGTCGTGCCTCACAGGACCACGGTGCTACATAAATACAGACATACAACAATGAAGTAAAACACTATAAACCTATACACAACTAACCTACTGACAGATTTTGACTAAGTATACTATATATAAATGTTTACCCTATAGAAATAAAGATAAACGATAAAAAATACAAACTATACAAATGCTTCACATAAATACTGTACATGTGCAGAGAGAAACATTGTGAGTCAGCAGCTGGCTGGGGAACAGTACAAGATGATTTGTAGTGCATGAGCATGTAAACATACATATATTGCTGAGTCTTTTGTGGGATTGTGTACATAGCAGTGTGTGAAAAGTGTCTAGTGCATAGAGGAGAGTGCGTTACTACAGGTGGTCTGTACGGGCCCACTCACCTGTGTGTAGCACACTTTGAATTGCACAAAAAAGTTTCACAGTTTTTTCTTTGGTGTGGTAAGGTTGGAGGGGGGGGGGGGGGTCCATGTTTCAGGAGGTAGGGGATTGCATGGGGTTTCAGAGGGGGGCGGGGTGATCTGAGTTCAGGGCTCTCACAGCCTGGGGGAAAAAAAGCTGTTGAGCAGTCTGGCGGAGCGGGCTCTGATGCTCCGGTACCGTCTTCCTGATGGTAGGAGCTGGAAGAGACTGTGTGAGGGATGGGTGGGGTCCTTCACGATGCTGTTGCTTTTGCTGGAGCATCGTGCAAGGAAAATGTTGGATGGGTAAATGTGTAAATCTGTAAAGACTTTTCAATCACCCATTTGGCCAAATTGTTAAATGGCTGAGATTACTATTTCAGTCAAAAAAAAAATTGCATTCAATTAACTAAGTTGATGTAAGGGCTTTTTATGTGATATTTTATTTCATTGTTATTATATTTCATTGTTATTTCTATTAAACGCATAATGCAGTGTTTTGTTCATATTGTCAGCAGATGTGCCCATGTTTTTATACATGAAATTGAATAAAACATTGGTGCCAAAAAGGCGCATGTGACTTTTTAAAATAAAATACAAATTCTGAATAAATGTGAAAGTGACGTGACATATAGCCAAGTATGGTGACCCATACTCGGAATTCGTGCTCTGCATTTACCCATCCAACGTGCACACACACAGCAGTGAACACACCCGGAGCAGTGGGCAGCCATTTATGCTGCGGCGCCCGGGGAGCAGTTGGGGGTTCGGTGCCTTGCTGAAGGGCACCTCAGTCGTGGTATTGAGGGTGAAGAGAGCGCTGGCTATTCACTCCCCCCACCTACAATCCCTGCTGGCCCGAGACTCGAACCCGCAACCTTTGGATTACGAGTCAGACTCTCTAACCATTAGGCCATGACTTCCCACTTCCCATGTTAAAATAGTGTTCAATAAGTATACTGTCATCCATGTGTGTCCACATTTTTATTATAAATGACTAAAATCAGTACACAAAATCCGATCAAACTGTGGTACATTTTTGTTTTGGTCCTCCTGTAAAGTTGGTGAAATGTCTCTTACACCCTTCTGGTTCTCAACCCTCGATATAGTGTTTACACAGAACAGATTGCTTGAAAGCAGCTTCACAATAATAAACCAGAAAACACATTGAAAACATTGTGAAGTTCATTAATTATGAAACATTTAGTCTCACCTGTAATATGGTAATGTTTCCCATTACCACTGTGCTGCATTGTATTTGTTTAGTTTAGATATATATATATATTTTATATTATTACATCTGAATTTAAAAACTAAAACATTTAAAAAGTATTAAATATGAACTGCATGTTTATAGCACATAATACATTTTTTAAATCTAAAACAATATTCCATGTTAAATGGCTAAGCCATTGATTTGATGTAAAATGTCGATTAGGTCAACAGCATTTATAATAAGACATGGTGACAACATGAGAATGAAAATAATGAAGCAAAATGCTCTGGATTTCTCAGAATCTGCACAATACACAGAAGATAGATACAGAAAGAACGAAACACCACTTCCGGTGAGGTGTAAACATTTTGCCCGTTTGTGGCCAACTGTAGACTTGGGTTCAAGTAAAATGATGATTGCTGAAGTCCTGCATCAACATGTGATTTTCACTTTCAGATTACTGCAGGAGCATTTTAGTTGTAACACCATCACTTCTTCTTACAGGTAAGAATTACACAATCATATCTGACTCGAGACACTTCAACAGTTTCGCCCAGTGTTGTCATGATTATAATTGTCATTTTTCTTCTCCCGAGGAAGACAACAAAAAGATGGATTCCTGCAAAACTGACAGACATTAACACTTTCAAGCTGTTGAATTGGTCCTGTTTTTGAATGTCTATTCAAAAATTTAAAAAAGAAAAAGAAGAAAACTTGCCACTTTTCACACTTGGGTGCATGCAAGATTAACATGGCAGCTCTTTTTTTTTTGCCTTTTATTATGGAAAATTCCAGAGTTTCAGTACATTACTTTCACAATCGTATGGCTTGTAATGAAGTTTAAAAATTTCTGTGTTTCTTTCTTTCCCTTTTTGGCAAAGGATCTGCTGAACACACAGCAGTGAGTATTGAACACACACATCATCTTGCTCTCATTCCCCCACTGCTACTCATTACATACGTACACATGATTCATGCCCATCCTTCCGTCATCCTCAGCGAAGATCATCAATTACTTCAACTTCCGCTAATATGTTTTTTTTTTTTTTACAGTAGATCAAGTGAGGAAGGAGTTAAGGAAGCTCAAGGCAAGGAAAGCCACAGGTCCGGATGGTATCACCTCGAGATTGCTGTGCAGATCAGCTCAGTGAGGTAGTTCTGCATGTATTTAACTTGAGCCTTCGTCTGGAAAGAGTTCCGGTCCTGTAGAAGTCTTCCTGTGTTGTTCCAGTTCCAAAGAATGCAAACCCCAAGGAGCCTAGCCATTTTAGACCGGAAGTTTTAACCTCTCACCTTATGAAGACCATGGAAAGGATTATTTTGAATTGCCTGCGATCCCTAGTAGGCTCAGAGCTTGATCCCTTGCAATTCGCCTATCAATCGGGCATCGGGGTGGATGATGCTGTGATCTACTTATTGCATAGATCCTATCTACATCTGGAGGATGCAGGGAGAGCTGTGAGGATCATGTTTTTTAATCTGTCCAGTGCTTTCAATACTATACGGCCATCGTTGCTTGAGGGGAAGCTATTGCGAGCTGGAGTTGATTGTCATCTGGCTGCATTTATGGTCTGGATATTGAGAGGGTGACAACTTATAAGTATTTGACTGTTCACATTAATAATAAATTGGACTGGTCCAACAATACTGAGGCTCTGTATAGGAAGGGGCAAACTTGTCTTCATTTGCTGCGGAGACTGAGGTCTTTGGGAGTGTAGGCCGCTGTTAAAGTCTTTTATGACACTGTAGTGGCCTCTGTGATTTTTATATGCAGTTGTCAGTTGGGGAGCAGGAAGTTCAGAAAGGGACAGGAAGAGGCTTAATAAACTGGTTAAAAGGGCCAGTTCTATTCTGGATTGTCCTTTGGATACCACTGAGGAGATGGGGTAGAGGAGAATGCTAAGTTGAAGTCCATTATCAATTTCGTGGCCACGATAATAAAACAGAATTGGTTGGGTTAACTTTGAGCAAAGGGGGGCTTCCGGTTTGTACGCGCATGGAGTAGACGTGTGTTTCTTGGCTCCGCTTCAATATTTAAAAAATGTCCTAAATAAGGCAAACTAATAAACTGTGTTTTGCAGCTGAATATATTAAGATCTATACCGCAACATGACGAAGCCAAATAAAGTTAAGAAATCGGAGAAAGGAGCGGAAGAGTGCGAAAAAGTTGCCGAGGCAATCGCGGGTGAAGCTGAGGCTAAATCTACGCCGACTACAAACGAGGATCTTATGTCTGCAATCAGTGCTTTGAATAAGACAGTGGATCAAAGACTGGGCGAACTATCTTCTACACTTTCTAATGTGTCATTGGCGCTGACTGACATGACTGCTCGAGTTGAAGAAACAGAGGAAGCTGTGCAGGCTCACGAAGGCCGTATTGAATCCCTCGAGAGACTATATGCAAAGATGGCCACTGAGATGGCTCTCATACAGGCAAAGCTGGAGGATCTGGAGTTGCGTTCTCGCAGGCACAATATCCGCATAATGGGAATCAAAGAGAAGTTGGAAAATGGCAAGCCCTCTGAGTTCCTCAGCTCATTACATCCAGAGTTGCTTGGCCAAGATAACTTTGATAAACCGATCCAAATCGACATGGCTCACAGAAGCGTGAGGCCAGCCGCTGACAATAGACCGCGAGCTATCATTGCTAGACTGCACCATCTCCAAGTGAAAGAGCTCGTACTACGCCTTGCAAGACAGAAGGCTCCTCTGCGTTTTAAAGGGGACAGTGTTCAGATCTACCCAGATTTAACATCGGGAACGATGAAGAAGCGGCAGGACTTCAATGACGTAAGGAACAAATGCAAGGAAAGAAACATAAGATGTGGCTTCAAATTCCCGGCGAAATTCATCGTGACGGTAGGAGAGGAAACTAAAACTTTTGAAATGCCTTCCGATGCTGAAAAGTTTGATGACTACAGTCCCAAACTGGAAATCTATGAGGGAAGTGCAAGGTGATCATAATGGAACTAACAATATGTGTGAATAAAAGGTGATCTGCTCTACCGAGACTTTGCACAGTGAGGAAACCTAAGGTTCAAAATATGGACATGAATATTAAAGACTATATATCCTTAAAGCGGACAGTATATTGAACTGTTGCGGAGGAGTGTAGGTGGCTATAGTATACAGTCGCCGGTAAGGTTTTTTTTTTTGTGGATGGGAGGGAGTGGAGCTAGGTTTCATAGTTCCCTCCTTGGAAGCATAGGGTGGGAGGGTGGGAGGGAGGGAGGGAGGGAAACTTTGTGTGGGCGTTCTGTTGGTTGTGTTTAAACATACAAGTTCTAAAGAAGGTCCAAATGTTCTTGTTTTGGTTATGGTACGGTTTCATAATTTGTATTATTATTTTTTTCTTAATTACATAAATGTCAACTGATATTCACAGTAAAGATCACAGTGATAGACTGGGCAATATTAGGCTTATTAGCTGGAATGTTAGGGGAATTAATAGCCCTGTAAAGCGTGGAAAAGTTCTTCTACATCTTAAATCTTTAAAAGCAGATATAAGTTTTATTCAAGAAACGCATCTAAAGAAGGGAAGTGAGAATAGATTAAAGTCTAATTGGATTGCACAAATGTATCAGTCTACGTTCTCCACCAAAGCTAGGGGTGTGGCTATTTTGATACGTAAGAATGTACCGTTTGTTCATCAGAAGACTATATCTGATATAAATGGCAGATATATTATTGTGTTGGGATCTATAAATTCGAAACAAATTACTTTAGTTAATTTATATGCATCAAATCACGACGACCCCCTCTTTTTTCAAAAAGTATTTAAATTAATCCCCAGTATTTCTGAATCAAATATAATTATTGGAGGTGATTTCAACTGTGTGCTGGACAACGTGCTTGATAGACAACCGAGTCAGATTGCCAGTGTGACATCTAAATCTAATGCAATGTTAAAACAGTATATGCAATCCCTAAACATTGTAGATATATGGAGAATTCTTAATCCCTCAGATAGAGATTTTTCTTTTTACTCTCATGTGCACAAGTCATATTCGCACATTGATTTTTTTCTGCTAGATTCAAATTTAGTACCAAATGCATGCAAGTCACAATATCACAATATTATAATATCAGATCATGCTCCCCAGTCAGTTGACCTTAGATTAGATAATTTAAGAGAATTTAGATGGAAGTTAAATAACGCACTATTAAAAGATGAAGAATTTAATAAAAATCTGGAAAAAAAGATTGAGCAATTTATAGAAATTAATGATAAGGGTGATGTGCATGATTCAAATGTATGGGAGGCATGAAATAATAGCATTTGAGATAGCTCAAAGGAAGAAAGTTAGGATGAGAATGACTGAAATAGAAATAACTCTTACCAGATTAGAAAGTTTACACAAAAATACTGTGTTACTGAAAGAAATTATGGCATTAAAGTATGAATATAACTCTCTATTATCTAGCAGTGTGCTAAAGTTATTAAGTAAGGTTAAACAAAGATACTATGAATTAGGTGATAAACCCCATAACCTTCTAGCGCGGCAATTAAGACAACATGAAGCTGCTAATGCCATATATCAAATTAAGAACAAAGAGGGGAAAATAATAACCAATACAAAGTAAATAAATCAAAATTTTGCAGAGTTTTATGCAGAGGTTTATACTTCAGAGAGAGGCTGGGCACGTTGTGTCAAAAACTTTGATTTATTGCCCTCATAAAAATCCCACCCAGTAAGTGGCCCAATCCCTCCCACCCCTCCATAACTGGCCATCTGTTTTGGACACCTGTTGTACACCCCCACCCTCAGCTAGAGGAGGAATTGATTATTAGGTCCGCTGTGTTTAAGGAATTTTTATGACTTGTGTGTGTGGGGCCGTTGTTATGTGATTTAAACTTTAAATGATGAAGTTGTGTTAAAGGGAAGTTTTTATTAACCTGTTAACCTGCACCCCCCATATTGGGAATCACAGCTGAAAATGACTAACTAACTTAAAATGGTAACAGCTCCTGACTTCAGTGTGCCACACACACAATTGTGGTGTCTTTGGAAAGAAGACCCTTTGGCCTTTACTATCCATCATCCAGAGTTGATGATGCTCAAAAATATAAAAAGTTATAGACACTGAAGTGCCTTGATAAAAATTGTACCACACTGAATTATTTTTTTATTTCATATAAAAATACATGAAATCAGTCCTGGAGAAATCCAGAAAAGTAATGGGTTGAAAGTCACATGTCTCATGAGTTTATATTTCAAATCTGAAGAAGATACCATGAAAAATGAGATTCCTGCAGACATTTTTCTAGTACCCCCCCCCCCCCCCCCCCCCCCCCCCCCGTTTGAGGAAAAATATTTACCAAATTATTGAAGAGTTCTACTACAAACTATTTAGTCTTTATACATGCCACTGCAGTTTTTCAATTATAAAACTGTATACAGAATCTTAGACATCGTATCAGTGATTTATTTGAGCACTAGAATAATACCATAATAATAATTTTTGAGTGATGAAAAAAAAACAATAATAATAAAAAAAAATAACTTAATTACATACTGATTTCCTGACATTCAGATGCTCTCCTGCTCTCCTGCTCATACATTAGGTAATCACATGCTGACGATCATTCATACAGATGCAAATCATACTGATGGCTGCCCAATATAGTCAATATTCACATTATAATGGCCTTTTATATAGACTGCATTCACACTGATATCTGTGAACAGTCAGTAATTACATGCTGATTATCAGCCATAGAGATGTTAATCATACTGATACAGGCACATTCTCCACAAAACACGCAAACATATATGAAAACTGCTGAAGAAGAAAAAAAAGAAATGTTTTTTGTGCTAAAAAGATCGCTAAGTTACGCCCCATCAGATGACAGGTGCGTCACAGCGTGCGTCATGCGTCGTCGCGAGGGAGCGCCAGAATTCAAATAAACAATCTTCCGTGTATCTTTGACCTTTTTTTTTTTTGGATGATTTCATTCTGTTTGGAACATTGTCTGCTACAAAATCATGCTGTTTTTTTACCACCAAGACGCTGTTTTTGAGCGTAATTTGTTCCATAACGGACACAAACAATAACTCTCCCTCAAGAGATGAGACGTAAACAAAGGATTAACGATCTAAATTACAGCGTTGTTGTTTCTTTGGACTAAAAGTGCTCGATGGAATGTTGTTCAGTGGACCCTTATCTTTCAAACTAAACCAGGATTTACAGCAGTGGATACGTTTGAGTGTCGTTATCAGGATGAATATGGTATGTACTGCGGGTTTTTTTTCTACATGTTTTGGTGTACTGCTTACACAAATTTAGCAAATACATTCCGTATAAGCTTTCTATCGAAAAACAGCGATCTGTCGTCGATGCTAGAGGCTTAGACCTTCAAAATGATATATAGTTTGTCAAGATTCATTTTGTCCTGTTTTACTTTATCTGTTTGAAAACAATGACATGTGCAAACAAAGAGCTCTCAGTGCGCCCGCGTCCTGGTGCAGGTTAACAGGTTAAAGTGTTTTTTTCACATTGTGTAAAACGTGTAATGATTGTTTTTTTCCCCTACAAGACGTGTTGTAGGGAAAAGCACTGTTAGGCAAAGCTAGAAAATAAAATATTAGATACGTTCTATCGTTTGACAGAGTTAAAGAAGTGTTTTATTCACAAAAAAGCAGCAAACACATACGTTAACACTAGAAATTGGGGTCTTATCTTACCGTGTTACAGTTTAAAGATCATACGTTTAAAAGTAGAAAAGAGCCTTAAAAATAAACGAATATCGTTCGTTAAAACAAGGCTATCCTTGTCTGTCGTTACAAGTTAGGTTGACAGAGTTTTATTCAGAAAAAATGTGTAAATATTAGAAAAAAAAGGCTGTCTTATCTTACCGTGTTGCGAAATAAGACCATACGTTTTAAAAATAAACGAATATCGTTAAACAAGGCTATCCTGCAGTAGTCTGTCGTTACAAGTTAGACAAGTTAGCTAAGTTAGTTACGACAGAAAAGCGAAAAAGCCGCAAAGACAAAGAATCCCCGAGCGTCTAGAGCTGATCCGGCTGACGACCGCGCTCTGTCGATGCCAAACTCCAAATGAGGGCCTGGAACCCCGGGTGACCAAACCACGCCTACGGCCGTCCCCTAACAGAGGCGGAGAGACGAACCAAAGATTTAAAATAATTAAAGTATGTTTTTAACGTTATTTTAATAAATCTATAGCAGTTCTTTAATTAATGAAAATCTACTCACTTTAAAATTAGGATAGCCTACACAAGAATCCTTCTAACTCTAATTCTTAGGAAAAATGTTGTTTATTTTATTTTATTTCGCTATTCACGCTTAAACAGAGGCGGAGAGACGAACCAAAGATTTAAAATAATTAAAGTATGTTTTTAACGTTATTTTAATAAATCTTTAACAGTTCTTTAATTAATGAAAACCTTCTCACTTTAAAATTAGGATAGCCTACAGAAGATTCCTTCTAACTCTAATTCTTAGGAGAAATGTTGTTTTATTTTATTTTATTTGCTTAATTCGTCTATTCCTTTAATAGATCTTTGTTTTTGTCAAGTTAAGATATAATTAATCTTTTAAAAATTAGTTTATACATGTTTTCCTTTTAAACAAAAAAATCACTAATATACAGGGCTTTATTTTTATTTAATTATTCGTACTTAATTCAGTCAACCCTATTATTTACTCTCTGATTTTTGTTAAACTTAAGACATATTGCTATAATGGCGGTATAAAATAGATTTGGGGTACATAAGTTTTATTCCTAAACATAACCTCTGTTTTGTTTTATTTTACGCTTAATAACTTTATTTTACTCGTTGATTTGTCAATATTAACTTCCGACGTGGTATAACAGTTAAAACGCACGTACGCATACGCGTAATAAAATCAACGTGGGATTTCTCTTTGATTTTCCATCCGTACCATCCGGTCTGTGGACGGCACGTTATCTATTAATTGAAACAGACAACAAAGAAATGCAAATATCACGGCTCACGTAGAGCATGAGAGCAGGATGTATCCGTGCGTCTGGCCTAGTGATTACTGATGCGTTCATATCAGATCAAGATACTGTTGTAACTCATTAGCAATCTAACGAGTTTTTTGAAGTGGTCTGGCATGTACATTTTGTTAGAAGGATAGTTAAAACCGTAGATCAAAGGACAGCCCTCGCATCTATTTTATGACGTATGTATCTGGGATGTCCGGTAAAGGGCATGGGTGATGACGGAGGATGGAAGACCGTCCCTATTGAAACTTTTTTAGGCCGCAAGCGGTCTAGTTAAAAGTTTTATATATATATATATATATATATATATATAGTATAGGCAGAAAATATTTTTCCAAAGAAAAAGGGGTATTTTATAAAATAGATCTGACGAATTCGGGTTCACAACGGATCTGTATGAAAAACAGGTTGATTAAACAACGATATGACATTTGTTTTAACAAATACATTTTTAGATCGTTCAAACCTAAAACCATGATGCTCTAAACAAACCGAGGATTAGAAGTAGTCAAACGATCCTCTGATGAACGCAAGACGGTTACAGAGTCATTCTTTATGAATTAGAGTTAAATTAGACTACGAGTTAGTCATCATAAGGTTGTT
The DNA here is from genome assembly GCA_027422415.1 of Schizothorax lantsangensis. Classification (NCBI taxonomy): domain Eukaryota; kingdom Metazoa; phylum Chordata; class Actinopteri; order Cypriniformes; family Cyprinidae; genus Schizothorax; species Schizothorax lantsangensis. Next base: position 41,856 of record JAPDDO010000071.1, read on the forward strand.
TGCAACAAAACTAATTCCTACAAAAGTCTCGCAGAATCATTACAGCAGTTTAGACTTTCTCTCGCACTTTAAAAATGGTTTTATTAAACGTGTGTTTAAATGCAGCATGTTTATTTTTACACTATAATGTTTTATTTTATTAAAATAAAAACAACAGGTCTATATAGGTTTATTTTACTAAGATATGATCAAATAATTGACAGAGGAAATAGTTCAAATATTCGATAAGTCCAACTTATTAACCCGTTTGAAGTGTCTGATGGTTGCGATGACATAAATATTTTACTGATAAACACGTGTTAAGATGTTAAGTAACTGTAAAAATAGTTTAAAAAGTCATCTTTTTTAGCTTTCATGTAGGATTCGTGACCGCACTCAAGTGGTTTTTGTGTAACAGAGTCCTGAGACAATTGAAAATAGAATGCGTGAAAGACTTCTCTCTTTAAGATATTTGTAACGACAGACTAAATGCATTAGATTGATTAAAACAATTGAGTGTACGCATTTCTCTTGAATATATATATATATATATATAGTAACCAGTGAGTACATGAATCAGTATAAATACATATCTTCATAAATTCAGTGTGACTCTATCATATCAATCAATGACTTAAAAAAAGATTTGATTTATATACCATATACCTGACTTTCTTTTCAAAAGGCAATAAACTTTCTTACTACTTTTTAAATGTGTAGAACAACCGCATTGAGGAGGGGAAAACCACATAGTGTTGTGTTTCTACGTTAGGATGCTTGTAGTTTTTAGTTAATCACATCTTTAACCTAAAAAAAAAATTTTCATTCAAACTCTCTTACGTACGCCTGCAGGTTTCTCAGACAACCGCAAATTGCCAACAACATTCTTAAGTCTGTTTTATCATTCAGATGTAGCTGAAACCCTATAACAGAGTTATTTAATGCATTATTACAACTATAGATGCTGAAATAGATCATTAACCTGTTTAACTCTAAAAAAAAAAAAAAAAAAAAAAAATGGTTTGACAAACAAGGGTACGTTCATAAAACAAGCCTGGACCCAATTTGAAGCGTACAATCATTGCAGAAAATGTATTATAGCACCGCAGTAAGATAAAACTCTGTATGTGCAATTGACCAACTTTTCAGATGTGCAACGTATTATTACAAGGAACTGTTTACCTAGTTTATGATGAAACTAGAAAATATAGGTGGTCGCGTTCAATTAGATGAAGACGTGCAGTGGTAGCGAACGCAACAAACTTGGGGTCATGAAGCAAACCGTCTATCACGACGCACGTTCTCCAGAATGGCTTTGATGATTCGGTTCATAATTTCATGATGAAGACGGACTGAATATTCAGATAGCAGAGGGGTCTGACTGACTTTTTGCTAATATTTGATTTCAAGAACGCACAACCAAATCCTATTGCCATTTCACAAAATAACACAACAACGGGAGATCCATTTCAACATATACATGTCAAGTCTGCTTTACCATAAGTATAACGTATTCTTCTTATATATATATATATATTGTGTCATATATATATATTTGTTTAGGCTAAATATGTTTTAACAACTCTTTTTGTTTTTGTTTTTACAAAGGTGTTAAATTGAGCGTTTGTAACTAATACTCATTCAAATGTTGCTGGCCTTTCAGGTCAGCGAACTACAATACCCTGCATACACCTCAGACTACAAACATGGCCGTCGGGGGTTCTATTTCCCATAACGGACATACGTGACAGAACTCTAAATCGTCAGACTTCTGATTATACGCACGCTCAGATACCCTATATAAAAAGACTTGCATTTCCACACTTTTTGCGAAGTAACCTATACGCTTCTTCCGTATTGTGATGTTACAAACCGTTTTTGCGATCACCGTTAGTGATGCGAAGCCCGATCCATTCGGTTCATCGTCACCTTAAGTCATCTCGCTGTGATGTCACCGTATAATTATTTTCTAACAACTCATGGTCATTTTATATCAGTGAAACATTCAAATAAAGTTAACGGTGTAAAGGTGTCTTTTGTTCATTTAACCTGATGATGTTTGTGGTTGCGGTTACATTCACAGATCCTTCATGTCGGATACGAGTCATAATCTGTCTAATATTGAGCAGTCTACACATAAACGCTATGTTCTACATGTCTAAAGTATAAGTCTGTAGAAAGAATAAACCGGTCTTATAAACTCATTGATTTAACTTAACAACTTTACAATATAATCTGCACGCACGATAAACCATACACTCTTAAAATCGATAGTATACAAAATATGTGTAAAAGGACGGATAACATGTTAACGTGATGTTTTGGTTCGCGACTTACACAACTGTTCGTTACTTAACGTTTTCATTAAGTTTTAATATAAAAGATAATAGTCTATTAACAATTTATATGGTTTAATTATGAAATCGCACAAAGAACCGCTGAAGTACATACTGTTTGATAAAATTGAAATAATAACCTACTATGTGCTCATTTATCCGCTTTATTTACATTATGCTGAATGTTAAACTCTTAAACAGAAACATTAAAACATTTCAAACTTGTCAAACAACCGCTTCAATACATTCCTCTTATGAAAACGCTTAAATATAATTCTGTCAAACAGAACGTTGTCTGCGAGTTCCCGACGCGTAAATTACCAACGAGTTCTCAAAGAGAACATACCGAGCTTGAAAATATGTTCAAAACACATAAATAGCCATCACGCATATAGTTCATGCGTTGTTCTAACGCATTCTGCTCGCCTTAAAACGATACATTCAATCAAAAATCTGACCGAAAGACAGACAAAACCTCAACGGTAGCTGAGATGGGTCGAGAGGAAAGGGTACAAATAATTATTCTTTGCCACAATAACACATTTGATACCCTTACTGTAGACTTTCTCGACATTCTTTATCCTAGTTATTATTTACCTCTTATTCAATCATAAAACTACTAGAGTTAAAGAAAATTCCTTAATTGATAACGTTTTAACAAATTCTCTAAGTGAAGAAATTAAATCCTGTGTTTTATATTCAGATTTGTCTGATCATTTTCCGATATAGCGTTATTCCGTAATTAGGGTTAACAGGGTTAAACTCTCAAAAGAAATACAGCAAAATAATGTTTTTATCGATCGATTAAATATGATAGTCCCTCTACACGACGCTGCTTAGGACTAAACAAAATATATTTCTTTTAGGACATCTTTCGGTCTGTCTACGATGCGGGTTCACAAGACAAACCGAACATAAAAAGCGAGTGTTTGTGTTTTTCTGTTACCTGTACAACTCTTAAAGCTACGCATTTCACAGCGCGTACATGGATACGGATTTCTTTCGTGTTTCGGGCTTACAGTTGATACGTCGTTTTAAGTGAAAGGTGGGATGATTCGTGTCTTTTTTATTCTGTCCACACCGATGCTTTGAAAGGTGCACGTTTTTGATCATTTTAGACGGTCTGCACCCGCACACAGATGCATGTTTTAAGTATTCATCTGACTTTGATCCTGGGGGAAACAGCGGCTGTGTGTTGTCATGATTGTCTTCAAAATTGATCCGCTTTTATTTAAACGATGCAGCATGAAGTTACTGTATTCAACAGCACAGTCCCTTGAAATATTGCAGTATATCTTTTTTCCCTTCTAAATATCTAACATGTATTTAACTTAAATATTAATTGTTAAGTGTTTACAAAGTTGTCATAACTGTTGTTGAATTTATATTTCACCAAACCTAGAGGACTGAAAACAGGTTTAGCATAAGACCGCATTACAGCCGTTAGCCTGAAAATGCAAGACAACTGAGATTTAATTACTGAGATAATCTACAGAATGTGAAACAAGCTCACAGTTACATTAGAGTTTTGTTTATGTTGAATATTGTTTGTTACTGTTTCAGAGGTTTAACGACTCATTACTTGAAGACACGTACTGTATAAATTACAAAGGTTTCCGCCGTCTCTGAAACCATCGCTGTGTTTTTATCTTTCTATGTTTTGTTTGTGTTGTTCTGATCCGCAGGGTTCATTTTTAACATCACAAATCGTATTGTATTGTCATGTGTGAGTGTCTTGTTGTATTTTTATTTTTGTTTTTGCAAACAGTACCGTTGTAATGTTAGTGACCTCTTTGTGTTCTTGGCTTCTCTATGTTCATATTCGTCAATATTTATGTGATTTTGTTTGATTAAATGAAGTATTTAACAAAATTTTGGGGTAATGTGTGTGAATATAGAATGCCGCACAAGGCTCTTTGAAAATATTTGATCTTGAAATATCCACGTAGCATTCGGAATCATTTAAGATTAATAATAATATGTGAGTTCTTGGCTGTTTTGTACATTAAATTAAACAGGGATGCATTTACCAGCAAGATCATTTTAATGACTTGTTCAAAAGAAAACATAAGATTGTTTAAGAGATAATAATCTCACCGAATGTATCAAAGCATCCGATGTTTATGACTACTGAAGGGCACCACAACCTTGTTTTTTCACACCCGCAGGCCCTACCTACGTGCAAAAATTGGTATTCGGCCACATAGTTAACCGGAGAAGGCATTGTAGACTCCTGTTACGATGGCTGGTGTTGTTCCAAACAGTCCTGAAACCTCTAGAAGAATGATGTGTGTAACGCCACCAAAAAGTTCTATTGAAATGAGCGAGGAGCTGACTTTAGCACCGATTTTGATTTATACAGTGAGGACTATGCAATGCTATTTTTTCAGTCTCTGTACCTGGACACCTACAAACTTGAAAAAAATCTTAAACTTTGTTGAATTTGTATCTTTGTTCTATTTATTCATTTGTGCTTTTTCACACAGGGACCATTGACCTGGACACAAAGATAGACGGAAAGTGTGCACGTACGTACAATATCAATCTGATATCAGTTTAATGAAAATACGAAAGGTTTGAAGCAGCAATAATACTAACAAAACTTTATTACAGCAAACTGTGACTGCCAGTGGTCTGCATATGAATGTAGATGCTTCCGCTTTTTTAGCTGCCAGACTTCCTGGATTAATGCAGAGGTATGGGATGCCATCTAATCATATGGATTCCTTCATCTTTAAGACTTGAAATTTTCAATTAGTTAAAAATAGTTTTTATGTCCTACTCTCTTTAGAAACAGTGTTTGGACTACAACGGGCACCTCGCCTCTGTACACACTTATGCGGAGTACACCTTCATACAGAACCTGATTAAATCTCAAACTCAAACTTCAACTGAGGCCTGGATAGGAGGCTATGGCTCTGTTTCAGTACGTTTGTTTAAATTCATTATTATTAGTATTATTATAAAAATTATAATGTCTTTGTCAATGGTTTTTTTTTCTTCTTCTTTTGTATATTGTACTATAGGTCTTTTTTTAATTATATAATGAATAAAAAGAAAACAAACACAAAAATAATAGAGAAGCTAGTGTTAGGTAGTAAATGAATAGAGTGAAAGTCTAAAAGAGGCAAGTCTATTTTTTAAAGAATAGAATAAGAAAAGAGAGTGCTAGAGTTAGAGGGTCAAATAAAAATGGAAGTGATGTGTTTTTAGCCGATTCTTGGATGCTAAAGAAGGCTAAAGACTCAGCTGCTCAGATTGAGTTGGGCAGGTCACTCCACCAGGAGGGAACAGTTAATTTAATAGTCAGTGAAAGTGATTTTGTGCCTCTTTGGGATGAACATAAGTCTGAAGTAATAAATTTAGGTAAAGAGCCAGAGCCAGTGGTGGTTTTGTAGACAAACATTAATGCCTTGAATTTTATGCCAGCAGCTATTGGTAGCCAGTGCAAAATGGTTAAACAGAGGTGTGACATGCGTACTTTTCGGCTCATTAAAAAATACATCTTGCAGCCACGTTCTGGATTAATTGTAGAGGTTTGATGGAATTGGCTGGAAGACCTGCCAAGAGAGCATTGCAATAGTCCAGTCTGGACAGAACAAGAGCCTGAACAAGGAGTTGTGTTGCATGTTCCGAAAGAAAGGCCCTGATCTTCCTGATGTTGAATAAAGCAAATCTGCAGAACAGGGCAGTTTTAGCAATGTGGTCTGACAAAGTCATCAATCACAACTCCAAGGTTTCTGGCTGGTTTTGAAGGAGTTATGGTTGATGTGCCTAACCGGATGGTGAAATTGTGATGAAACGATGGGTTTGATGGAACAAGCAGTTCTGTCTTGGGAAAGTTGAGTTGAAGGTGATGGTCCTTCATCCAGCAAGAAATGTCTGTTAGACATGCTGAGATGCAAACAGCTATCGTCGGATCATCAGCATGGAATGAGAGGTAGAGTTGAGTGTCATCAGCATAGCAGTGATATGATTAGACTTGTTTCTGAATGACAGAACCTAGTGATGCCATGTAGACAGTGAAGAGTAGTGGTCCAAGAACTGAGCCCTGAGGCACCCCAGTACTTAAATGTTGCGACTTGGACACCTCACCTCTCCAAGAACAAACCAGTGGAGTGTGGTTCCTGAGATGTCCTTTGCCAACAGGGTTGACGGGAGGATCTGGTGGTTAACCGTGTCAAAAGCAGCGGACAGATCCATCAAGATAAGTGTTGAAGATTTGAAATCCGCTCTTGCCAGTCTGGTTGCTGTCGAGGAGGTTATTCTGTGTGAGAAAGGCAGAGACTTGGTTGAACAACGCTCGTTCAAGTGTTTTTGCAATGAAAGGAAGAGGGGAAACCGGTCTGTAGTTCTCTAAAAGAGATGGGTTAAGGGTGGGTTTCTTAATTAGCCTGTCTAAATGCTGATGGAAAAACACCAGTGTGAAGAGATGCGTTAATGATGTGAGTGAGTGCAGGTACAACTGCAGGAGAAATAGCTTCAAGGAGATGAGAATAGGAAACAGGAAATGGAATAGGATCAAGCAGACAAGTAGCAGGATGATTAGAAAGGATGAGTTTGGAGACTTCTGCCTCAGAGAGTGAAGAGAAGGATGTGAACGAGTATGTTTGCTGGTAAGATGTGCTCGACAGATTGTGGTGTGGAAAACTGCCACGTTCTTCATTAATAAAATTGAAACCATCAATGCACAAAGTCGTCAGCTGTTAGAGTTGATGAAGGAAGGGAGGAAGATGACAAAGGAGGGAGGAAAATGAAAACATTAATGCCGTCTTATTATGTACCTGTGAACCAAGTGGTTAGTGCGAACGTGTTTTTTATACTTAATAAAAAAACAAAAAAATATATTTATTAAACAATGCCATGAATGTGTGTGATGGAAACTGAGTGTCCTTTTTGGTGTTCTGTTCACAGGAGAGATCATGGCTCTGGAATGACGGGTCCAAAATGAACCTAGAGATATGGGCTCCTGGAAAACCCGGTCATAAGGATGGGGAAGAGAACTGTATTGGGATGAACTATGACTGTGAGTGTTTTTAATGTTCATGAAATATCATGACTATTTTTGTCAGTTTTTATACAGTCTTGTAGAACAGTAGTAGCCTCAATTCAAATAACCAGCTGAATGTAGAATAATAATTATATATATATATATATATATATTTTTTTTTTTTCTTCCTGCTATAGGCTCGGAAAAGTGGAGTAACTACAACTGTGATCGGAAAATGGGTTTTGTGTGTAGCAGGATGAAAAAGCTTAATGGAGAATGCTGAATGTCGTATTGTCTTGCATTAAAGGAATAGTTGACCCAAAAATGACAAATATTTACAACAATGCTTACCCTCAGTCGATCCAAGACAAAGAGGAGTTCTTCCTCAGAACAGATTTGAAGAAATATAACTTTACATCATTTGCTTATCAATGGATCCTCTGCAGTGAATGGGTGCCATCAGAATGAGAGCTTAAACAGCTGATCATGAAAACATCACAATAATCCACACGACTCCAGTCCATCGATTAATGTCTTGTGAAGTGAAAGGCTTGTAATCAAATTTTCTTTTTCATTTTTTGGTCAACTGCTCCTTTAACTAACTCTCTCTGATTTCTTTACTAATATGTGCAAGCAGAACTCACATATATGTGCATTTTCTGAATGAAATTCCTAAAGGTTTTGGTAAACTTTGGATCTGATTTAATAAAATTCTGCATCAGAGCTGCTTTGTTTTTGTCATGCCTATGTGTTGGTATAGGAAATAAACAGAAACATTTGCTAATCGAGTTGTTATAGAACAAACTGTAAAGCAATTCAATGAGAAGTGTGCCAAAGAAAGAGAATAGTTGAAGATGATTTTTGTCAAAATGTCTATTTAATTAAATTACAAAGCTTATATAAAGCAGCAGTAATACAAACACCAAATTCTTTATAGAGTAACTTGTGACAGTGATTAGTCCACATGAAGGAGATGCTTCCATTTTTTTTAACACCCCAAAACTGGACTGGTATGAGATGGCGGCTTCGAATGTGGATTCCTTTATCTGACGACGACGAACCTCTCGAACGTATGAGCTGCAGTTAACTGTAGTCCTTATGTCCTCCTCTTGGAAAATGTCTTTGGAAAATAGTACTTTAATAGTACTCCTACTAATTTGAAAATAGTAAATCAAAAACATAAATTTAAACTCAAATGGATACCTGGACAATTTTCAATCTGTTTCAGAGCACATCACAGCACAGGGACCGTGCTTATTAAGATAATAAATGATATTCGCTTGAATTCTGATTCTGGCAAAATATCAGTGCTGGTACTACTAGATCTTAGTGCTGCGTTTGACACTGTCGATCATAACATACTTCTAGAGAGACTGGAAAACTGGGTCAGGCTTTCTGGGATGGCACTCAAATGGTTCAAGTCATACTTAGAAGGGAGAGGTTATTATGTGAGTATAGGAGAGCATAAGTCTGAGTGGACGTCCATGACATGCGGAGTTCAACAAGGCTCAATTCTTGTACCACTCCTGTTTTGCCTGTATGTGCTCCCACTAAGTCAAATAATGCGAAAGAACCAAATTGCCTTTCACAGCTATGCCGACGATACCCGGATTTAATTAACCTTATCTCCAAATGACTATAGCCCCATTGACTCCCTCTGCCAGTGCATTGATGAAATTAACAGTTGGATGTGCCAGAACTTTCTTCAGTTAAACAAGGAGAAAACTGAAGTTATTGCATTTGGAAACAAAAATGAAGTTCTCAATGTGAATGCATACCTTGACTCTAGGGGTCAATCAACTAAAAATCAAGTCAAAAATCTTGGGGTGATTCTGGAGATAGAACTTTTAAGTTTTAGTAGTCATGTCAAAGCAGTAACTAAATCAACATACTATCATCTCAAAAACATTGCAAGAATTAGATGTTTTTTTTCCCAGTCAAGACTTGGAGAAACTTGTTCATGCCTTTATCACCAGCAGGGTAGATTATTGTAATGGTCTCCTCACCGGCCTTCCAAAGAAGACCATTAGACAGCTGCAGCTCATCCAGAACGCTGCTGCCAGGATTCTGACTAGAACCAGAAAATCTGAGCATATCACACCAGTCCTCAGGTCCTTACACTGGCTTCCAGTTACATTTAGGATTGATTTTAAAGTACTTTTACTCGTTTATAAATCTCTCAATGGCCTAGGACCTAAATACACTGCAGATATGCTCACTGAATATAAACCTGACAGACCACTCAGATCATTAGGATCGAGTCAGTTAGAAATACCAAGGGTTTACACAAAACAAGGGGAGTCCGCTTTTAGCTATTATGCCGCCCGCAGTTGGAAACAGATTCCAGAAGAGATCAGATGTGCTAAAACATTAGCCACATTTAATTCCAGACTCAAAACTCATCTGTTTAGCTGTGCATTTGTTGAATGAGCACTGTGCTACATCCAAACTGATTGCACTATGTATAATCATTTTCTTTTCTTAAATGTTTTAAATTCTTTTTAAATAAATTTTTATATCATTGTTTTTATTGTTGTGATTATTATTATTTTTCTTCTAATTCCTTGTTTTTATTATTATTTTTCCTATTACGGAAAGCACTTTGAATTACCACCGTGTATGAAATGTGCTATATAAATACTGTAAACTTGCCTTGCCTTGCCATGGACAGAGGGTATATCCTTCCCTTGGGGAGTTTGGCCCCAGGCAGCAGGTCGATGGCACAGTCCCATGGCTGATGTGGTGGAAGACGGGTGGCTAGCTGCTTACTAAATACATCCTGGAACGCCTGGTAGTCAGATGGGATACGATGTTCCTCCTGCGATTCAGGGCTCTCCACAAGGGTGGAACACACTTTGAACTAGGGTGTCTTCATGACTGGCTTGGATATCGTGGAGAGACTATTGTGAAAGCAAGCCTCGCAGGGATCCCATCTGACCTCTGGTAGAATGTAGATTGAGCCAGGGGCGTCCCAGGATGATGTCCACCGTGGGTCCCTCCAGTACCAGAAACGAGATGGTCTCCTCATGGAGGCATCCAATCCTCAGTGTGATCGGTGGAGCGCAATATTTAACCCTTCCACGCCCAAGCGGTTTTACTGGGATTCAGCCCTTGACAGTACGCACACATCAGCGCAGCCCCATTCCATCCACTGGTCGCATCCAGCGTGCGAAACTGTAGTGTGTAATCACTCGTAGAAGAATTACCTTGGCGCAGCCGCAGGAGTTGATCTTGAACTGACAGCGTTCCAGTAGCAGAACCGAATACCTCCTTAAAGTGATTGGAAAAAGCTTTGTGGGAGTTAATTATGGTGCTTTGAGCATTCCACATAGCGTGAGCCCAGAGCAAGGCTCTGCCACTCAGTAGGAAAATAAGAAAGGCTACCTTCAAACATTCGTTGGTAAACATCTGCGGCTGCATTTCTATGAACAGGGAGATTTGGAGAAGGAAGCCACCACACTCAGCTGCATCGCCGAATAGGAAGCAGGAATGGCCATGGGACTGGCAGAGGCAGATATGGGGGTTTGAACCGGAGTGAGAGTGGCTCTGAGGGTGTTGACCAACTCCTCGAGCATGTCTGCTGGAGTGGGAAGCCAGGGATCCATGGTATGTATCCGGGTCTGGTCTTCTGTCACGACACAGGCAAGGGACAAAGAGGTAAGTTTGACTGAGCTTTATTGACTGATGAGCGAGGGCGAATCTGGTGCAGACGAGAGGTGAGTACGAGACGGAGTATAAATGTCCAAATGGCCGAACGCAGACTAGTCTAGCAAACAAACAAACAAACTAACTAACTAACTAACAAACATACAATCACTCATACATGGAAAGGGCTAATGAGAGTTGATGGATGAAACCATCAGGAAAGCCAGAGAAAGCAGTTATGGAGAAAGTCATTTAACCACCTGAGTAAACCATCAGCGCCGTTTATAACGGGTCTATAACTTGTACTAATAACCTCTGTTTCATTTAGTTAAATGTACAATACTTGCACTGCTTTGGTCCGGTCGAGAGTCCGGAATACAGTCTCAGATGAAAGTCTTAATGGTTTCAAGGTTTTGGATTCCCGATCACGTTCTTCTGGGTTGAAGAGTGATGAATTCCAAAGATGTTCTGAGGTAGCAATGTTCTTCCAGAGAGAGAGCGGTAAAAAGCTAAGAAAGGGATCTGATGAGGTCCAGGGAGCTTTGGTTGAATGGAAAGACAAGGCCATGCGGCCTGGCACAAGCTTATGAAGGTGCAGAAGAGTTCTAGTTTACATCCTCATCTGTTGTGAACAGTAGACCGGATGAGGAAGGCGTGAGGAGAGTGTGTAAATAAAGGGGACATTGATTGGCAGCAGCAGGTCTGGGTGATTAATACTCAGGTGAACGTGGGTGCTGATGACTGTTGTGACACTGACTACGTTTACATGCGCACGAATAATGCGATTATTTCCAATAATCAGAGTAAGGACTTAATCGCATTTTGATGTTTACATGTCAAGAGAAATGCTCTTACTCCCGTTTACATGCAATATCCATTATTCTTATTACTCGCTAAGAATTGTTTTGTTTTTTTACTGCCATTATTCACATACCCCACTGCACAGCACAAATGATGGACTCAGAAAGAGCAGGTGTGTTACTGGCCGCTGTTTTAACTTATTTACGTCTAATCCGTAATGATTTTGAATGGCTGTATTCCACGCTTTTTCGGCGCTATAGAAACGTGATGGAATTTATACACTGCCTTCGCGTTCTACTCGCCGTTTCTGGATGAGGGTAAGGAACAGAGACTGGCGGCAGCTAGTTGTGTTTTCCCCAGAATGCGATGCGTTCTTCCCCTCCATCGTTTCTTATGCTGCATTCACGTGCTATCGGAATTATCGTAAATATGAGCTTCCTAGTTGGAAATTGGACATGAACGGCCTTAGAGAGGCCTTATATGGCCCGTTTCCGACTAGGAGACTCGCATCCACGACAGCTCCGATAGCAAGCAATGCGGCATAATCTCCGTATTATTACAGGTGCGTGTCACGTTATTCATGTATGTCACAAGCGCATGCGCACTTTGGTCAGAGCGGCAATACTGCGATTAAGATGTTTACATGCCTGTATATTTCGAATAAAATCAGCGTACGCAACCTATGTTAATACGATTATGCTTGCTGCGATTATGATCTTAATCGCATTATTTAAATCGAAGTATTGTGTTTACATGAGATAAAGATTAATCGCAATATTATCAAAATCTCATTATAATCGCATTAAGAGAGTCCATGTGTAGCAAATTAGCTCAAAAAAGGGAATTGTATATAAATAATTACAATTAATTATGATTAATTACAATTATTTATATCGGCTGATAGTAATAACTGTCGCAGAATTAAATTGCCATCAACTGATCTGTCCGTCCAGCGAACATTCAGTGTAAGTTCGTATCAACGCTAAGAAAGGATATTTCCTTGGCCACAGAAAATAATTTTCTATTAATGCTTTAGAGCATGTAGCAAGGGTCAAATCGTAAAGGGACATTTAATATGCAAGGCAGAATCAGAAACTCGTGTAATTTGTGCACACAACTTTTATTAACTAAACACTAACGCAGACTAGTCTAGCAAACAAACAAACAAACTAACTAACTAACAAACATACAATCACTCATACATGGAAAGGGCTAATGAGAGTTGATGGATGAAACCATCAGGAAAGCCAGAGAAAGCAGTTATGGAGAAAGTCATTTAACCACCTAAGTAAACCATCAGCGCCGTTTATAACGGGTCTATAACTTGTACTAATAACCTCTGTTTCATTTAGTTAAATGTACAATACTTGCACTGCTTTGGTCCGGTCGAGAGTCCGGAATACAGTCTCAGATGAAAGTCTTAATGGTTTCAAGGTTTTGGATTCCCGATCACGTTCTTCTGGGTTGAAGAGTGATGAATTCCAAAGATGTTCTGAGGTAGCAATGTTCTTCAGAGAGAGAGAGCGGTAAAAAGCTAAGAAAGGGATCTGATGAGGTCCAGGGAGCTTTGGTTGAATGGAAAGACAAGGCCATGCGGCTTGGCACAAGCTTATGAAGGTGCAGAAGAGTTCTAGTTTACATCCTCATCTTCTCAGAATCTAAAGATCTGCAGACTACATGGGGCATCACTTACGTGAGGGCTTTATCTGCTATGGAGGTCACACCTCTGGGATGTCAAAGAGCCAATTGGAGTCCTGGACTTTTGGAGGGAAAGTTTTATGACTCTTTGTCCCTGGGCATGGTAATTTGCATAGAACTGGATTGGAAGTTGATATAAAAACTATTAAAGATTCCTAGAACACTTGTATGTTGCATAGGTAGCGACAAATAATATACACTCTCAATTAGGTCATCCGAAGACGAATTGATAGAGACCAAACATGATACAGTTAAAGCTATTATAAGCATGCATAAAACAGGATACAATACACAAGAACATATACAAGAAGAGGAAGAATATACACAATGACCTGAATCATATGTGAGTCCATTCACAGAAAGGTTTTTCTATGAATTAATTAGGGAAGAGTCCATTTTTATGGCGTAATGTCTTTCCTAAGGGAAAATGAAAATGAGTTTGCTCTACCCGCATTCCTTTTGAGTAATAAAACTGGTGTTATCAGATTGATTGCCATGGAACCAGGGGCCTGGAGTCATTGACAGACATACCAGCACCCAGTATGTGTATTGGGTGGGGGGGTCTTTGACCATTTGTTAATCTAATAACTAATTTGATTTGTTAAATCAAATGCAAAATTGTGTGTCTGATTGGTACAAATGCTACACCATGTAAACGCACTCATTGACTCCCTGACAGTAACACGCTGATGTGAGCATATACATGATGGTGCTAGTCGCTACTGCCCAATAAAATGGCGTGATGGTATAAGTGTTGTAGACATTCGTCACAAAGAAGGTGTTCCCATAGTGACCGCTATTGCAGCGTAAGTGAACCTATGAAAGGGAACCACCACAGTGTCTTGTCATCAAAACACACGATTTGTGTCGATTGCAAGTGACATTGTAATTCTGTTTCTTTTTTCTTGTCTTCACCACCTGGCTACTGTTGTAAAATGTTGCGAGATTCAATAAAATAAAAAATGAAAATATAAAAGAAGATAAATCTTGCTGTAATCTGGCCTGTTATTTTTTAGAGTATTTTATTCCAATACTGTATTTATCACTATTTCCTCTCGGTGCTGCGATTTCTTCCTTCCTGCAAAATGACTCAACATAAAAGCATTTACTGAGCTCCCATGATTGCAGATTGTTCCAGATCAATGTGAATCACCAGATTGTCAAGTCAAGTCACCTTTATTTATATAAGCACTTTATACAATACAGATTGTGTCAAAGTAACTTCACAGTGTTAAACAGGAAACACGTGTGCTGATAATGCAAGAGGACAATAGATTCAGTTTTCCAGTTTAAGTCAGTTCAATGTTGATTCAGTGATGTCACTGTCAGAGAACAGGCTCAGACAGGGATCAGTTCTCCTCTGGCCAGAATTTGGATTGTGTGAGGCTGAAAAACTCACCAGCTCTTCTTGCACAGATGATCTGAAGAAGAATCACAGCAGGAGCCGCAAACACCGCAAACTCAACAATAATCATAATCACTGCGAGTGGGCATATGATAGACACAATCAAGAGAAGAAGAAAAACAGACTCAGTCTGTGAAACTGAGAATGAAATGAAAGGTATAAAACCACGAACAATGTAAAGACGTGCGTGGTACCTCCGAATAATGATCCAGCAGTAACTGAAGTCAGTAGGACTGCTGTGATCATGTCTGTTAGTTCAGTTCAAACATAATACACATACAGTATAAACCAAACATCATCATCACATCATACTTAAATTCAACATCAAATGATGAAAGAACTTCCACTGTTTCATGAGTCCATCATCTGCTATCATGTTAATCTCAAGGTGTCAGGAGAAATATTTCCTGTCCGATTAGGGCTTTTGAGTTGATCTGAATCTCACTATACAAGTGATACATGCATTATAAAACAACTGAACATAATATGAAACTCATAAGAAAACACAGTGATATCATTTCAATCATGAAGCAAAATTATACACAAGAATAAAACTATTTGAGATTGTTATTTGGGGAGAAACTCCATCTTTGCGTTGATCTGAATCTCAGCTGAATCAGCTGGTTTAGAAAATGACAATGAACTTTATTCACTGTGAAAACTGTCATGCCGCTAATAATGTCTGGTTAGGACAGATTTATCCAGATGATATTTTATTGCTTGATGCATTATTGTGTCACATGTGGTGAGGACGCTCCTCAGACCTGAAAGTGCTGCATCTGAAGATGATCTATGTTACGGAGCTGACGAGACGTGAGACATGCGGATCCATCTGCAAGCTTTTATTATAAGACATGGTCGATACAGGCAGGGTCGGACAGTAGCAAACAGATATAACAAGGATAAGGCAGAGAATAGTCCAGGGGCAAGCGTGGGTCGGCGATCGGCAAACTTAATCCAGAGGGCTAGGCAGAGAGAATAATCCAGGAGAACGTGCAAGAATCAGGACACAGGAAATCTAACTCGGGATACTGGGAACACAGGAATTCTAACTCGGGAAACTGGGAAACGCTTTGTACGTAGCTAGGCTAACAATACTCGGCAGTGAGTGGCAGAAAGTCCAGGGTTTATGTAGTGTGTGTGTGTGTGTGTGTGATTGGGTGATGGTGATTGTGAGATGGTGAACAGGTAGGTGTAAGCGTGATCATTGTGAACAGCTGTGTGGGTGCAGTGAATGATGGGAAATGCAGTCTATGAGTGATCTGTAACTGTGTGAAAGTCCATGTGATGGTAGAGTGACCTCTGGTGGTGAATGAAGCAAAGTTCATGGCCAGGATTCGTGACATAGCCCCCCCCCAAGGAGCGGCTTCCAGACGCTCCTAAACAATCCTAGGTGGGCGGTGGAGCGGAGGCGGAACAGGGGGAGGGACGGAGGGCCAGGTCCATGTGGAAGCCAGGGCGGAGAGGATGGAACTGGAACCCACCAGGGCGGAGCGGACGGGACTGGAGCCCCCCAGGGCGGAGCGGACGGGACCAGAGACCACCAGACCGGAGTAGGACCGTAGACCAGGCAGGAAACCATATCAGAGTCTGAGATCTGGGGGGAAACAGAGACAGACAACACAGGGAGAGCAGAGACAGACAACACAGGGAGAGCCTTCCTGGTCTCAGGGGCCGTGGCAGAGCAGGTCTGGGAATCACAGGCGGCCTCCATAGCCGTGCCAGGACAGGGCGAGCACAGGCGGCCTCCTTAGCCGTGACAGGGCAGGACAAGGATTCATAGACCGCCTCCATGGCCGGGGCAGGAGAGGGCGAGAGTTCATAGACGGTCTCCATGGCCGGGGAAGGACAGGGCGAGAGTTCATAGACGGCCTCCATGGCCGGGGCAGGAGAGGGCGAGAGTTCATAGACGGCCTCCATGGCCGGGGCAGGACAGGGCGAGAGTTCATAGGCGGCCTCCTTAGCCGTGACAGGGAAGGACAAGGATTCATAGACGGCCTCCATGGCCGGGGCAGGACAGGGCGAGAGTTCATAGACGGCCTCCATGGCCGGAGCAGGGCAAGGCGAGAGCTCATAGACAGCCTTCCTAGCCGTGACAGGACAGGGTGAGAGCTCACAGGCGGCCTTCATAGCCGTGACAGGACAGGGTGAAAGCTCACAGACGGCCTCCATAGCCGTGACAGGACAGGGTGAGAGCTCACAGGCGGCCTTCATAGCCGTGACAGGACAGGGTGAGAGCTCACAGGAAGATACCACCAACACCTCTGGAGGTTCTGCAGCTAACGCCGCCACCTCTGGAGGTTCTACGGTGGTAACATGACCGGCTGCGAGTACATTGCTGGGCGCCACCACCTTGCAAGGGGCTGAGGCGAGCACCACCGCTTGGGGAGGTTCTGCAGCGGACGCCATCCCCTGGGGCAGTTCAGTGATGGTGTATGCGGCCCAAATGCAACATAACGCGATCCCCATCCTGGGAAGCGCTTCAGACAGGGTAATCAGTTCAGGGACAGGAGGGTCAAAGTGAGTGGATTTGGGGATACCAGCAGTGCGTACAGACACCAAATGTGCATCCCTCACGCTGGATATCAACCGGAGAACTCGCAGGACTGACCTTAAGTCTCTGGGTGGGATAGGCTCTGGCTGAGGAGCTGAGACGTGAAGAGGCTCTGGCTGAGGAGCTGAGACGTGAAGAGGCTCTGGCTGAGGAGCTGAGACGTGAAGAGGCTCTGGCTGAAGAGCTGTGACGTGGACTGACTCTGGCTGGTCAGCTGTGACGTGGCGTGACTCTGGCTGGTCAGCTGTGACGTGGCGTGACTCTGGCTGGTCAGCTGTGACGTGGCGTGACTCTGGCTGGTCAGCTGTGACGTGGCGTGACTCTGGCTGGTCAGCTGTGAGTTGGGTGAATTCATGATGATCCACAGTGGCTTGGTGTGACTCTGGATGATGAGCCGAGACGTGGTGTGACTCTGGCTGGAGAGCTGAGACGTGGTGTGACTCTGGCTGGAGAGCTGAGACGTGGTGTAACTCTGGCTGGAGAGCTGAGACGTGGTGTGACTCTGGCTGGAGAGCTGAGACGTGGTGTGACTCTGGCTGGAGAGCTGAGACGTGGTTGAACTCGTGACGATCAACTGTGGCTTGGCGTGACTCGTGACGATCAACTGTGGCTTGGCGTGACTCGTGACGATCAACTGTGGCTTGGCGTGACTCGTGACGATCAACTGTGGCTTGGCGTGACTCACGGAGATCACTGGTGGCTTGGCTTGACTTGTGACGATCAACTGTGCTTTGGTTGGACTCGTGACGATCAACTGTGGCTTGGCTTGACTCGTGACGATCAACTGTGGCTTGGCTTGACTCGTGACGATCAACTGTGGCTTGGCTTGACTCACGGAGATCACTGGTGGCTTGGCTTGACTTGTGACGATCAACTGTGCTTTGGTTGGACTCGTGACGATCAACTGTGGCTTGGCTTGACTTTTTAACATCAGCTGGGACTTGACTTGTCTCTTTAACATCAGCTAGGACTTGACTTGGCTCTTTAACATCAGCTGGGACTTGACTTGGCTCTTTAACATCAGCTGGGACTTGACTTGGCTCTTTAACATCAGCTGGGACTTGACTTGGCTCTTTAACATCAGCTGGGACTTGACTTGACTCTTTAACATCAGCTGGGGCTTGACTTGGTATGTGACTGGCAGAAATGATGCTACGGGGTGTTGTTGTGGCCGCCATTTTGTGAGCGTGCTCTAGCGCGGCTGTGATCTCACAATTGGGTGCGGTGTCTCGTTCCTCCGCGACCCCCACAGTGAATGCTGAACCCACCGTCCACAGAACATAATCCAGGAAATGACTTAGTGACAAACGAGGGCCATTTTGAATTACTTTTGCTTTTAACGGCTGGTTAAGGCCATCACAGAAAAAGTCTATTAATATACAGTCCGGTAAATCTGAGCCATTAGCCAAAGCCAAATATTCCGTGATGTAACCCTCAAGTGATCGAGTTCCCTGCTTGAGGCCTAGTAACAAGGCCGCTGTATCCATACCTGACCAATGTTGATTGGGAAAGCCGCTGGATCCTTGTGTGGCCGAGTATTCTGTTACGGAGCTGACGAGATGCGAGACATGCGGATCCATCTGCAAGCTTTTATTATAAGACATGGTCGATACAGGCAGGGTCGGACAGTAGCAAACAGATATAACAAGGATAAGGCAGAGAATAGTCCAGGGGCAAGCGTGGGTCGGCGATCGGCAAACTTAATCCAGAGGGCTAGGCAGAGAGAATAATCCAGGAGAACGTGCAAGAATCAGGACACAGGAAATCTAACTCGGGATACTGGGAACACAGGAAATCTAACTCGGGAAACTGGGAAACGCTTTGTACGTAGCTAGGCTAACAATACTCGGCAGTGAGTGGCAGAAAGTCCAGGGTTTATGTAGTGTGTGTGTGTGTGTGTGTGTGTGATTGGGTGATGGTGATTGTGAGATGGTGAACAGGTGTAAGCGTGATCATTGTGAACAGCTGTGTGGGTGCAGTGAATGATGGGAAATGCAGTCTATGAGTGATCTGTAACTGTGTGAAAGTCCATGTGATGGGAGAGTGACCTCTGGTGGTGAATGACGCAAAGTTCATGGCCAGGATTCGTGACAATCTACTTACAGTAATTGTTTTTTGTATGAATGTGTAGAGAAGATGAATGATTGAAACCCTTCCCACATGCAGTGCAGTGATACGGTTTCTCTCCAGTGTGGATCCTCTCTTGTCTTTTAAGGCTCCCTGACTGACTGAATGTCTTGTCACAGTGTGAACACTTGTACAGTTTCTCTCCAGTGTGGATCCTCTGGTGCAGTTTTAAACACTTTGCTGAAGTAAAAGTTTTTTCACACTCAAAGCATATGAACTCTCTCACAGCAGTATGTATTTTCTGATGTTCTTTCAAATGTTCTAGACGTGAAAAACTCTTTCCACACAAATAACATGAATGTGGCTTCTCCTTTGTATGAACTCTCCGGTCTATCTTCAGGTTTGAAGGCTTCGAAAATGTTTTGCCGTATGAGGCGCCACATAGGATTTAAATCAAACTTCGCTTATCAATACATACATAATACACGTGCATATACACCTATAAATTACTCGCATATACATGTATACTATTGGATGTTCAAAATACATATATGAAATACACGTGCACACTAATATGATATCCATACAATACATATGTTAGTAATGAATGCATATACACTTGTGAATAATATAAACTTGACGCATGCATACACCTATACATACTCGCACATACATATAAACTTCCATGCATATACACCTATAAACACTCGCACATACATACAAACTCGCTGCACGCAGACACACCTATACATACTCGCACATACATATAAACTTCCATGCATATACACCTATAAACACTTGCACATACATATAAACTCGATGCGCGCATACACATCCATAAAACAATCGCGCATATACAAAATGACGCATTCTTTAGTTGCGTACATACATTTATGCAAGTGATTTCATATGTGGATGTGCGTGAACTTCTCAGTGTAAACGGAAGGCATTTCAGTGTAAAAGGAAGCAGCGGCACTTCCGGCGGCATCTCCAGATGCCGGGATATTTGAAAATGCTTAACGTGGCTTAATGCAGTAAAACAGTGTTTTTAATAGAGCAAACTCAATAAACACATTATTAATAAAGCATACGATGTACAGACAAGCAGATAAGTCCAGAATAAGAACTTAACGCGTTTAATTATGCGTAAACCCAGATAGCAAACTGACATAGAATCAACGTCGATTTGTGGTTGTAACGGTCAGTATCGGTCGTCAATCAAATTTCGATGTTGAATCAACGTTCATTATTTGGTCGGTACATCAGAACGTTATTACGTCGAAAATAAAACATCGATTCAACGTCGAAATCACGTTGTCTTATTAACCGACACAGCCGACGCATCTGATCGAAATCATAACGTCTGATACAGGTTGAAACTTGGTTAGAGGAATCAGAGATCCGCTCCTCTCACAGAGAGAAACAGGCCTGTAACTGTACCCAGGTAACTAAAATGTGTTTTTATTAATTATTTTATATAGTTTATCCGTCTGTCACTAAATATTAGTGGAATATGAAAGTTTTAAAAACAATGACCGACAAAACATTTTAACTCGAGCTTTAAATGGCCTATGTTTTATTAATTTTGTTATTTTTTCCTGCAGACATTTTTTACACCGCTGGCATATATATAGCCTATATATATATATATATATATATGTGTGTGTGTGTGTGTGTGTGTGTGCTATACCCTATAAGTTATAAAAATGAATTTATTTTTCCTTATTTTTGTCTAAATATTATCTTCATTACACATCTTGTTTGGTTTTATTTCGTATAATTGCACGTTAAAAATAATTTACTTTGTTATGCAGACGCAAAACGTGAAACTGCAGTCTTATTCACAGCTTGGCTATTTATAGCATTTATATAAATATTTGTAAGATACAATCAGTATATTTTCTTAACCTGTTTTGTATCTTAATTATTACATTTTTTTTATGACATAATCTTGCTCAACAACAACTAATGATAAATTTGGAGCGGCATCGGTCCATTATCATTTTAAAATTCAAATTGCTTCAGTTTTAGGTTATAACTGCATCTGTCTCGAGTGTAGATTGGTGAATTATTTTAATAAACCTATAAATGTGTTCTGGGCCTACTGGCCATATTCAAATGTTTGCGGAGGGAATGCATGACAGGGCGCCCGCGTTATCACTTGCATTTTTTTTTTCCTGATAATGAAACGACATCAGTTCGAAACTCATAATAGGCCTAACTCATATTAATAAATCATAAAAATGTCTACTTTTCCCCCCGACACATTCATAATCATTTGGTGACTTTTTCCTGTGCTTTGTGGCAAACTTTATGCGTGTGCTTGAGCGCGGAATATATTAAGGCTCACTGTGGATTATAAACTTTGGATAAACATGCGATTTTATATATATATACATCCGGCAGATAGGCTATTGTTGCTTATGGCTTGTGCATTGTAAATCGTATACAAAATAACCTGTTTTCTCCTCAAAAACTCGATCTTTTTTGTCATATCCATCTAAAATATAAACCACTTTTATAGACTGATTAATTTTTGAAGTCTGGGCTCTATTTTCAGGAATTTTGAAAAATACAAAGAGATAGTTCAACACAGGTCTAATCCTATTTCTATGAGAATTTATGTTTGACTGCGAATGTCACGTCAGTAACGCTGGAATTGCTCTAATGTGATGCTGCTCTTTGTACTAAAAAACAAAACAACAAGTACCAGTATTTCAAAGTTGTGATGCTAGTTTTTGAAAGACTGCACAAAAAAACGCTTGCTGTGTAATGAACTGCCATATCTGCTCTCATGAAAAAACGGATCTGAAATGAAGTGCAATTTTAAGCTTTTGATCTTAGAAACAACACAATGGTGTTGATTTCTGATGTACTGATCCAGATCATTGATCAGACCAGACTGTGTGTAGCAGATAAGCATAGTTTTTCCTCCATGCAATCTCCAGCTTAAAGACATAAATTAACACCTGTTTTTATTATTCATTTCTCAGTACCTGAGAAAGACACAATTATTACATATCATGTGAATACATATATTTACACATTTTATTTATACAGCTGTATATACTGTACATATTGCACAAATCTGTACATAAGTCTTCTGTTCCAGATGTATACCACATTACAAATATTATTTATTTTCTACTTCTTTTCTTAGTCTTATTTAACAGTTATTTCTGTTCCCATGTCATATATGTATGTATGCATATATGCATATATGTATGCATGCACAATCTGAATACTATAGCACGTTGAACACCCTCAGACTCATCACCGTCAAACTTATTTGATGCCAATCACTTCCTACATGTACTGTATTTTTGCAGATGCTGAATTTATTTATTGATTGATTTTTGCTGTAAATATGCTGTATTTTGTGATCATATTCAAATCTTTGGCATTTTAAACTTCTTTTCTAGTGCTTTTCATCTACTGAAGATCCCTTTACAGTAGTCTAATGAAAGAAAACTTTTACTAAAGCTTATTGTTGTATTTTACTGTATCTGCACATGTATATTTATGTTGTATATTGTAATTGACGTGCTGAAATACACATAATAGAAATACTCTAAAAGACATTGACTTGTAAAATGATTCCTGATTCAGGTTTTTGTAGTCTGTGTATTTGTTAGGTTTGTGTGTCATGAGCTAAAGTTTGATTATGACACTAGATAATATGTTTTGGCAACACTTTATAAGTATATACAGTACAACGTAAGTCAAGTCACCTTTACAATATACATGTATCACTAGATCAAGAACCAGTAATGAGAATGATGTACAGTTTAGAACAAGCAAAATAATCTGCAAATGGTGTAAACAAAATAATGTTGTTTTCGGGTTTGAAATAAGATTATTTTGACTTGACTTTTTTCTGGAAAAAAAATTAATCGATTTAAGAATTATTAGATATTTGGACTGGAAACAAGACAAAAAAATGTAAGAAAAGCATTTTTTGCAGTGTGTAACATTTTCTCTATATAAAGCAGTTTGACTTGCCATTGTGTGTGAAATGTGCTATGTGAATTAACTTTAGGTAGTTTAGTTTGTCACCTTTTTCACTCCTGACGAGTTTGCACCCCTGCAACTAGGATTGGGTTCTGAACTCGGTACTTTTAAGGGCACATACCGAATTACGTCAGTACTACCGAGTACCGATTCATATTAAATCATTCGGTACCAAATTTCGGTACCTGAGAACGCATTTGGGTGCATACGAGAGAGAGACAGAGAGACCCTTTGACATGATGTCACCCCTGCAACTCTTTCAACCACAACACACAGGGCAAACTGAAATGTTCTGAAGTGTGCTTACATTTCTAGGGTCATATGGTTTCCGTGAAAACACGGACAGGATGGCGGAGTCCATTCATAAAAACGGAATTTACTCTATAGCGCGGAATTCGTCAATTTTTAGATGAATAAAAGAAGGTATGTCACTTAATTCGAATTGCGATATGAACTAGTGTATGTGAATATTAAAATGCTAAAAGACGGTTTAAATATGAATCCTGCATGTTCCGTTAGCCTCGGTATGTATGAATGGCGGAGATGTGGTTTTGTTAACTACACAAATACTGAAGCACACGTGAACCCGCGGTGATTTTCGGCCTCTGCGTCTCACTACATGACGACATGAACACTTACAGGCTGTGAGAGTCACTTCATGAGAATTTTACCATTTAATTTGAGAAAACTAGCATCATATCATACTGTATACACACAGAAACTTCACGGCAACCTGTCAAAATAAAAGTGCGGTTTAACATGTAAGAGAAATATATTACTCTCGTATTACTTTTGTACAGTATAATGTACGTCTTTATATATTCCATTTACTGTCAAATTTAAATAAAACAATTAAATGATAATTATTAAAATAATTATTACAACTACATTAACCACTTAATTGTAGAAAAAATACAATTATTATTAAAACTTCACACAATTTTTCTACCATGTATTAATTTTAACAGTAAACCTGTTTGTTTGCCAAAAAATAAAAGCGTTTCATGTTCATTTGATTAAAAATAAATAAATGTTTCATGCCTTCATTTGATTATCAGAAAAAAATAAAACAAGAATTTCTGGAGAAAAAAAAAAGAAATTGTAGGGCCCTATTGTGCAAAATGTTGAAATTGAGAGTTCTGTACTTATTTTTTCACTGAAATAAATGTTTTTGTCATTACATTTGTCATTGAGAGTAAAGTACCGAAAAAAGGTACCGTTGGGTACCGGTACCGAATTTCAGGTACCGATACTGGTTCAAATGTGAATGTTACCCAACCCTACCTGCAACCACATCACTTTGCTTGCTCTGTCTGGGGGATCTTGGGGCATGGTCTCGTATAAGAAATTATGTACATTTTATAGTTAAATTCATCTATCTGGTGCACTTTGAGAGTTCAATATTAAGAGCTCCAATGCATGCTCAGGATGAAAATTTAACAAAGAAAAAAGTCAACCCTCAACTAGTGTTGCTTTCGTCAACGAAAATTATGACTAAATATCGTCGTCAACGAACCTTTATCACGTGACGAAAACGAGACAAGACGCAACGTAAATGCTGGTCATGTGACGATGACTATAATTAAATGTATAATGCAATATTGTTGACGAATAAAAACGAGACTAAACGTGGTTTACAAAATAAAAACTATGCTAAAATGTCTCTTCATTTTCGTTGACCAAAACGAGACGAAACGTTATAATGTTTTTTCGTCTCGTTTAGTCGCGTTATTATTATTTTGCAGTATTTCTGTTTCATGTGACTTAACATTACTTCAGGGGCTTCAGGGTTGCCAGGTTTAAGCAACAAAACCCACCCAATTGCTACTCAAAACTAGCCCAATCGCATTTCGAGGGGGGTTGCCCGGTAAAGTTCGCATTCCAGGGGATAAATATCACGTTATTGGGGTCGCTTCAACCCGCGGACATGAAAAACAACCCGCGGCAACAGTGTTAAAGTAGCCCAATTCTGCGGGAAAACCGCGGACTTGGCAACACTCTGCGCAGACGCAGGCGACATCACTTCCTCAAGCTCCACTCGCGGCATTATTTAGAAGACGACAACAAACAAAGTTAAAGGTGCTGTATGTAGGATTGACACCCAGCGGTTGAACTAGGTATTGCAGTCCAAATTCAAAATATTGGAGACGGTTTTTTTCACCAGCCCCTCCTCCTCAGACTTGACGCACGCGCAGGTTGCCAGATTAACGACACCAACAGGAACGGGCACACATGACGATGAATGAAATGAAATACACGGCGTTTTCCGCAAACTGGCAACCCGTGGTGCCGACATACTTGGTACGTTGCTGCGACCAATATGATCCGGTACTGTCACGTCCTCACGACGTGCCAGTTTGGTCATTAGGACGTTCTCAGCACGTTCCAGTGACATAACAAATAACGTCGCCACAACGTATATGGGAATCACAAAGTTACATCACTGGAACGTTATTTGGTACGTCGCTGCGACCAGGTAGAGTGACGTCCTCACGACGTGCCAGTTTGGTCGTTAGGACGTTCTCAGTACGTTCCAGCGACGTAACAAATAACGTCGCCACGACGTATATGAATGAATGAATGAATGAGGCATTTATATAGCGCTTTATTGTGTATTGCTGTACACCCAAAGCGCTTTACAATCATGTGGGGGGTCTCTCCTCAACCACCACCAGTGTGCAGCATCCACTTGGATGATATATGGTATATGGGTATATGGGAAACACAAAGTTACGTCGCTGGAACGTTATTTGGTATGTCGCTGCAACGTATATGGTCCGGACCAGTTACGTCGTCACGACGTAACTGTGTTAGCTGGGTATCCCATCAGACAAAATGCATGACGTGACCAGGTGTAAACAGCCCTTAGAGTATAGCCAACACATTCTGTTTTTGCTAATAATGTTTAAGCAGAGTTGGTGGTGCCAAATTTAAATCTGCAAACATATGTAGTCCAGCAGTGTATGGATTTCTGTTTTATGCAGGTGAGAGTGCAGTCTAATAATAATAATAAATAGATAATAATAATAATGTGAGTGCTTTATTGAAGTCAAGCTCATGAGATATGAAAAAAAATCTGTCTGCTTGACAAGTGTTTAGTTCTCCGTAGTAATACTGGTCAATTTCACAAGACACCGACATACTACTATTTCCTAACAATATTATACAATGCTTACTGAAAAAAAAGCTCTTTGTACACTCGCTAAGTATATTCCTCCGTATCATTTCCCTTCTCACTCCAGTCCGGCGGGTGGCGCTAACACACATGCGTTTGTACGGTGGCCTAGAAGTGCAAAACAAATCACGATTCAGAAAACAAAATAACAAATTACAAACGCAAATGCAAATATAAAAAACAAAATAACAATTAAGAAAACACAACAACAATTCTGAAAACATTATAACAAGTCAGAAAACACAACGACAAATCCGAAAACAAAACAACAAGTCAGAAAACACAACGACAAATCAGACAAACCGGAAGAGGTAGGTATAGTTTGAGACAGCGCCATTTGTTTGGGAATAGATTACTCACCGCTGACTGGACGAGACATCTGTCAATCAAGGTACAGGAAGAACCAGAAGAAGCACAGCAGAGTCAACTGAAGCATCAGCTCCAGTGGTGCAGATGGTAAATCACAAGTCATGTCTTTTTGACGCGATCGACCAGTGGTTCGATCCCGCCTTTGGCCGATCTTTTTTTTCTCTCTCCCTTTTCAAATCTCATATCGCATAAAGGCATTTATTTTCAATAAAAATGAAGGAAATAATCAAAAAGTTGAAAATAAAGTATCGGATACGGTTTTACACTATGTTTTAAAATAGCAGGATGTTCTGCTATGTATACTAACGTTACTTGTTGCAAATAGTGGCAACCCAGGTAGCCAGCGGAATCGGGCCGAATGCGGCTGAGTGTCGGCTCACTCGGCTGTGTGCTGGCAGCGGCTTGCCAGAAGTGAGCCAGATCCAGCCCAGTAATGGTTGCCAGATTTGGTTAGGTTTTGGATCTGTGGATCTGGCCCGATTCTGGTTGAGAAACGGCGCATTTAGCCACATTCAGCCCGACTGTGAATGTAACAAGTGTCAGTCCTAAAATGACAAAAATTCAGGTTTTACTCCTTGTGTGAATATTTGGTCCCACGATGGAGGTTAAACCTGTACACACACAATCAATCAATTAGGCTGAATTATAAAATTACAAATATATTTTTAAACAAAACGCTTTAGAGTTGTCAAACCTTTTGCCTGTCAAAGTTATTTATTCAATTTTATTTTAATTTTTATTTATATTTATATTAACTTTTAGGCTGACCTCAAATGGATTTGCTTATAATTTAAAAATGTTCTCTTCAGATTGCATTTGTAAGTATATTTTTTCAAGCTGACTGTCAAACATTTTCTCAATATTTTTTTATTTAGGTTCATTAAATATATGTCATGCAGCAGTTATTTATTTCTTTAACAGTCAAGCATCACCTGATCTTTTTTAAAAGTTACGTATTTTGTAGTTTGTTTGTGAATTTTAGTTATTATTTACACAACATATTATGTGAATGGTGTAATAATTTTCCTGCTACACTTCTTCTAATATTTTTGTGATTGCTTTTTTATATTTTTTTCATCAGACTTGTCAAGATCATCTGAAAAGAGTTCACTTGTGCCATGTAAGTAATTGAATGTTATATTTTGCTATAGAGTAGATGTGTAAATATATGGTTTCTTTTAGGATATTGTAATCAGATGGGCTAGGACATAATATCTTAAGATTAATTTTCTTGTACTGTTTGAGTCAGGGTGTTGTAAGTGGTCAAGTAGTAGTGACCATGCAGGGTGGCCACATTTTTATAGACCTTTTTCTTTTTTTGTCATTTTAAACTGTAAAACTGTATTAGTTTTAAATTAAATCTACAACATAATAATGTCTGCAAAAAGTGAAAAAGTACTCTGAATTTCTGATAACTGTTTGACCACATAACATAATATATAATTTTTTATTAGTCTGTTTCTTTCTTATTCCAAGGTCACCGTAGCCACCCAGATCCAGACTGTATCCAGATCAGATGGTGGATCAGCAACTAAAGATGACCTCTACAGCCCTGAACATCAGCGCAGACCAGGACAACTAGATGAGCCCCAGAGATAGACTCTGCTGCAGCCTAGATTTAAACGGCTGATTTTGTCTGACCAGAGGAGAATGACACTATTCCGACAAACTATTTCCCCGTCTAAATACTGTAAAGCTGATATAAAGCCACCCAGCTTTATATCAAGCTGATGTAAAGCTGCTTTGACACAATTTGCATTGTTAAAAGTGCTATACAAATAATAGTGACTTGACACACACACATACACACATATATATTTATTGATGTATTTTTCTGCAAATACTGCAGTGTGCTGGATGGAGAAACTGAGAAGTTTATAAACAGATGGCATGGAATAAGAGAGTAGGTCCTACAACAAAGAAATTCTTCTTAAGGTATGCTCCAAATTTACCATTTACCATTGAGATCACTGAGATCTGACTAACTATGTGTCAATATGTGTCCCCTCTTTATCTCTCTTTCCTTTTTTCTATCCCTCTTTTAGGATAAACTTGAGGTCCTGGGAGTTCTTAGAGGTTCTAAAGTGTTTTTATGCATTTGTTGATGTCAGTTTTTCAATAATAAATTCTCATATTTTTACATTTATATGGTGTCATTCTTACTTGGGGGTATTGAGGGGGGAACTGTTTGTGTGTGTGTGTGTGATATTTGTGGAAACAACATTGTTAAAAAAAAGACTGGAGGAAGTCTTTAATAATACATTTTTTATAGTTTTAAGAGAACCAATTAATTACATGAACAGTTTTTATCCATGTAGGCTATATAGCAAACAAAATAATATTGTTTGGGTAAATTTGTTGTTGTTAATTAAATAAATATTGGTTTGTATTTTTACATACATTTCCATTTGGAATCCAGACTCGGGCCAGTACTGGCTAATTGTATAATCTATGCTGGTGTGATTCTGGCCCGATGCCGGCAGTGTCGGCTCAGTTTCGGCAGCCGGACTCGGGCCAGCGTACTCAGGCCGATTCTGGCACGTCATTCACTCCCGTAATTCACAAGAGTCCGGCAACCGCATCTGGGCCGAGTTATTTCTTCCGGCTTGCCGGATTTGGGCTGTTATCGGGCCGGATCATTTTGGCTACCTGGGTATATTTCCCCACTAACCTGCCGCATCAGCGCTCGTCTTCTCATGAACAGTATGTTTCTTTTACTGATCATATTTCAAACCTGTTGAATGTACAGTTTTAAATGAATTTGACTGATAACCATGGTTTTACTATAGTAAAAGTGCCATGTTTTTTTCCGTTTTTAACATTTGTATAACAACACTTTTACTACAAATAGCCTATCATAGTTAAACTATGGTCAGTGTAGTAAAACCAGAGTTAATTTGTGGTTATATGGTTTAACTTTAATTGCAATTTTTGGTTTTATTTGTAGTAAAACCGTGGCTAATTTGTATTGTTTATCTTTAATAGATAAATTAAAAAAAATCTATAAAATAGATTTAATCTATTTTATAGATTTAATTTAAAAAAATCTATTAAATAGATTTAATAGATAAAACAATACTTTATCTATTTTTTTTATTATTATTATTATTTTTATTTTTTCCTACATGTCCTTATTTGTATATTTGTGCGTTCTACTGTTAGTGTTTAGTGTTATCTGTATGCACCAGGGAGTAAGAGAGTAATGCAATTTCAATTCTCTGTATGTACGGTACATGTGGTAGAATTGACAATAAAGCTGACTTTGACTTTGACTTTTGACTTTTGTTTGTGTGCGTTGGTGCTCTTATTCCAAGCTGCTGCTTATTCCTGTGTTTAAAATGACTGACGACTACTTTGAATATTCATATGTTGGCATTAGGCTAAATACAGTGAAATGATGACACAGAATAGTGACTAACATATTAAATACAGATAAATAAAGGTTAATTCTGATCTTATTCATCAGATCTCACAAACACTGCAGCGTTGCGATTACTAGCTTAGAGCACTAGCACCCTGTGGTGAAACGATCACTATGATTACCAGCCACAGCTTTCTCAGGTCGGTTTATGTTGGATTAAAACTTCACGTTTCGTTGAGTTGGAGTATCCTGTCTCTGAAAATATCCAGATTTTGAAATTATCCTGCAAACATTTAAGTCAACTAGATGATTACAGCACACTGAAAATATACAGAACCAGAAATAACTGAGCCGTAACATTTCAAAACGGAAGTGTGTCACGAGGCTCCATTGCTGAACACAAACGGCTCATGCCCATATCAGCACATGAGTGAAGTCACTTACTTGTTACCTTTGGTAACCACCATAATAAGACCAAGACAGCCCCTAGTGGAGTTAATGTACACCTGCACCATAAGTGCATATAACAAGACACCTCAGAGGATGTCTGCACACCAGGCCCGGACTGGCCATCGGGAGCACTGGGAGTATTCCCGGTGGCCTGGCGGCTGATTTGGCCCACTTTTTTTATTATTGCCAGAAGAAGCAGTGAAATGTAGCAAAATTACTGGCTTGTTCAGGGCTTCAAGTGCAGGTCAGTTTCATCTGTGAATACTCTAGATGGTTTTGTCTTTATTAACGTAGTTGAGTATTAAACTGCTAGTATCTGTTAGGTATCTGGTTATCATCAGTCAGAATACTGTGCTAAAGGACATCAATGTCGATTATAAAGTTACATTAAAACATTTATCAGAGACAGATATTCACATGAATTTATTGTACAGGGAGGGAGCTAGAGACAGCAACACAAAAATAATACGAGTCACAGCCTATTAATTCAATAGTGTTTTAGGATTTTTCAACAAATATATTGTACTAATTTTGACCTTTAGGCACTTTAGAAAATGTGTTTTAATACACTACAGTCAAAAGGTTTTGATCAGTAAGATTTTTTTTTTTTTTTAAATAAGTATCTTCTGCTCACCAAGCCTGTGTTTATTTGATACAAAATACAGCAAAAACAGTAATATTATGAAATATTTTTATTATTTAAAATAACTGATTTCTATTTGAATATATCGTAAACTGTAATTTATTTCTGTGATCAAAGCTGTATTTTCAGCATCATTACTCCAGTCTTCAGTGTCACATGATCCTTCAGACATCTTTCTAATAGGTTGATTTGCTGCTTAAAAAATAGAAGTATTTTATAACATTAAACATGTCTTTGTTTGTAAACCCCAGATGAGCAGAAGAGACTTATTTAAAAAAACAAACAAAAAAAAAACTTACTGTTCAAAAATTTTGACTGGTATATTTGTATGAAATATAGGTTTGTTAAATCTAACATAAGTCATTTTAAGATGAATAACATTCTGTGCCAACAAATTGAAGGTGGACATGGTTCTGTTCATAACAGTAGACCTGCTGGTGACAGGTAAGAAAAAAAGGGAAAATTAAGGAAAGATGCCAAAATTGCACCTTTTTGGGGTACAACAGCTCGTCACTGGAACAGTACCCTTTTGTTCTTTTTTTACCCCTATAGGTAGGCCTACATATTAGTACCTTAAAGGGATCCCCAGGTATTAAGACATGTATAGCTTAATATAAATGCTTACGTTGGTTAATTAGTATATGAGTCAAAGACAAAAATGGGTTTATATAGCAAAAATAAAAAAAAAATAAAAAAAATTCAGGCATATTTAGAACAAGAATCATTTGATGACATGTTCAAACACTGTGTTTAAGGATCATAGTGCAGCCCAAAAATACTCATTAATTGTCCATTTAAATCTCTCTACTTTGATACTATCCTTCAAAACACTGGCTTTTACCCATTTGTCAGCAAGAACTTTGTAATCATTTAAAATAGCCTGATAAAATTAAGTATGACCTCTTATTTTTTTTATATACAGTATTTTATTAAGAACAGGTCAGAATAACTATAACTAACTAATATAACTATTGACTAAAGAATAACTATACACAAATTAGCACTAGTGATCGACCGATATTGATTTTCTTATAACTGATACCGATACCAATTATTTGCATGTTTATGTGCCTGATAGCCGATATGCAGAACCGATATTTATTTACTGTTATAAAGTCAATAAATAACTGAGTGAAGTAAGTCCATACTTCACTTTGGTTTTTCCCTCCTTTCAGTAATCTTAACAAAAAAAAAGGTTTAAAATTAACAGTCTTTCGTGTTAAATTTAATCTTCATATTACAACAATAACAACATTTTATTTATAAAAAGCATCAGCGGCAACACTGATATTTACAATAAGCAAAATAAATGTAGAATGTCATTTTCAAATGGAGAAAATAAGTCATAACTTCATTTTTAACTACAGTTTTAGTAGGTTTATAAGCTGTTTAATAGGCTAAAGAGTGAAGAATAATTCACTGGATAATGTTAATTCACTGAATAATATTCTCTGTAATATTGAAATAGGCTATAACAAACAAAACATCATATTTTATTGCATTTCTCAACTGGTATGTTATATCAGCATTATTAAAATGTTTTTGTCATTCTAGATTATGAAAGGCCTGCTGACAGCGTGGTTTATCTATGAATTTAACGTTACACAGAAGAACTATACTCAAACTGCGATCGCTCACGGAGATAATAAATAATTAATTTCCATAGAGATGTATTTATTTAGATGTTTATTAGCGAAATAATGGTTATATAGTAAATATTAATATAATTTAGCGTGTTTCAATTCAAACAAGTGAATCTTGTTAAAAGCTACATGCGGTGGCCGTGCTGGAGCATTTCCTGAGCATCAACTGCTGAGTGAACAGCAATATCAAAGCGGCTTCACGAGACTAATGAGGAGCATATACAACAGAGAGAGAATTAATTTAGTGCTTTTTTTTCCAACATGCGCTCATTCATGGCTGCATATTATTTAATTCAGGCAAAGTTACGTCTTTATTGGGACAGAATGATTATCTTACATGACTCCGTGAGTTCTTCTCTATTTCTTAGAGCCCAGTGTAATACATCTAATTTGTGCATTAATGGCTGTTATGTTAAATAAAGTTTACTAACTACAGCAAATGAAGTACCTGAACGCCATTGTTGTTGTCTTGTCTCCCCTCAGACGCGCTGCAATGGTGATCCTGCGTGCAATTCTCAAAACACCCACAAGATGGAGGTGTTTATCGGTGAATCCGATATTACAAAACCGATATCCGGTTATGGTAAAATGCTTAAATATCGGGAAAAATATTGGTAAATCGATATATCGGTCGATCTCTAATTAGCACTTAATGGATTTTCTATGAATATATATCACTTTGGTCAATTTCATTTGTTGCAGACACTAAAATTTGACATCTGGTCTTTGACCTTATAAAAACAAGTGTGTTGGATTACAAATTAATAAAATGTTAAATCTAGGTTCCAATGTAATAGTAAATAAACTGAATAAGTTATGTACATTGTGTTGTACATTTTGAGGTAAAGATGATGACATTCTAAGAAGATCAAGTCAGACAGCTCAGGTGTCTGAGACATTAACCTTTTGTCTTTATGCACTGGGCAGGGTCCCAAGTTAAATGTGAATGCTAAGCTCAAGGCTCAGGTGTGCCTTTGTCTCTATGATAATGTGAAGGTATGGGAGATACTGTCAGGCTGATTGGATTAGCACCTATGCATTTGAATGACACTGTTATACTGATGAGGGCAGGGCTGGGGAAATGTTACCGGGCTGATTCCTGTACTGCATTTGCATGCTTTGTTTAGATTGTCTCCACCTCTATGTA
The DNA here is from genome assembly GCA_027422415.1 of Schizothorax lantsangensis. Taxonomy (NCBI): domain Eukaryota; kingdom Metazoa; phylum Chordata; class Actinopteri; order Cypriniformes; family Cyprinidae; genus Schizothorax; species Schizothorax lantsangensis. The sequence continues at coordinate 76,130 of JAPDDO010000071.1, forward strand.
TCCCTCCCCCTTGAAAGGTATAAACTCTACTGTGCTGAGCTATAGTTAGACTTGGATGACTGCAGCGACGCACAGCAAGTACTCAATAAAGACAAAGAGTATAGAAGCCCAAGAGGCGAAACTCAATAGAACGCTCCATGACAACAATAATGTACAATCACTAGACAAGTGATAATCAAATACTTTTAACAGTTTATTTTACAGACTTTATTTTAAAGTCTTCCCTTTTTTTTACAAAACCTTTTGGTCTCTAGAAAGCATGTCAGTTTCGGTTACACATATTTTAAGTTCAAGAGTTAGCATTATAAACACTGAATTAATACCAACATATGAAATTAAATTAATGACAGAAAATTAGAAATGTTGGATAATAAATATATAACAGGAATAACATCTTGACTGTAAACTGTTTTTGCAGTATTGTCTTATATTAATGTCCGTTAAAGGAAGACTGTATATAAAAAAAAACATGTACAGCCACTTTCTCCAAAATTATTTAATTATGACAGACACAGCAATGCATCATGTTCTAGAGATCATCATGTTTGTAGTGTGTTCAGGGGATTAAAACGTACAATATATATTTCAGACCTACTGGAGTAATAGTAAATAATAATATAGTATGTAACGTTAATTGTAAATGTGTTAAGTTGCATAAGCTCATTATAACTATAGTGTCATATCTATATAAATCATTATTATGGTTTCTATGGCTAGGACCTGCAGTTCCTAAAAGGATTTAAGTTTACTACTAGACTAAAAACAGTTATAGTTAGCAGACCAAGACAGCGCTATGTCCCACTTCAAAACACACAATATTTTTACACTTTTGTGAATAATTACCTGTCAGAGTCTTTGGGAAAATGATGAAAGTCAAGATTTTCACTGTCACACTGATAGTTTTTGAAGGGGGTTGCCCAACATTGTGTTCTTTTATTCCACTTTGACTTCTCTTTCGTTGTTATTCTGTCTATTTCTGTTTATCTGTAACGTTGTCCAGTTGGAATTTTCACCCCAAAATGGCGGCCGTGCCACCGAAGCACCACCTGTTACCCGAAAAGCACACCGGAACTCATCATCAGTGAAGCTCCTCCCACACTGGAATTCATCATCAGTGAAGCTCCTCCCACTGCAGTTCAGCAATAAATGCTGGAAGATGTCCATCAGTTCAGAAGTGAAGACGAGCATCAGAGCATCAGGAAGAGCTGAAATCCGATCAAAGACTGAGTTTATTAAAGAGGACAGAGAGAAGATGAGAGATCCAGAGTCCTGCAGAATCAAACACACTGAAGATACTGAACAACAAACAGGTTGGTGTTTATTCTTCATTCATGATGCTGAAGAACATTCATGTTAGAAAGATTCAAGCACTTCATCACATTTAGATAAAGAGTTAAATTATGAAACGGGTAGAGTTTTTAACAGATATTCAGTATGTTGGATACAACATTGTGTTTTTTGTTTTATTTTTTTTAAGCAATAAGCAATAAGCAGCAAATTGTATGAAGTAAGCGGACTTTCCAGACTGTCTGACAGGGTTGAAGGAATAACTTAAAGGGATCGTTCACCCAAAAATTAAAATTCTGTCATCATTTACTCACCCTCAGGTTGCTCCAAACCTGTATGAATTTCTTTGTTCTGCTGAACACAAAGGAAGATATTTGGAAGAATGTCAGGAACCAAACAGATATCGAATACCATAGTATTTATTTTTCATATTATTTTTCCTGCTATGGAAGTAAATGGGGGCGAGATCTGTTTGGTCCCTTTAACTTAACATTAGATGATTGATAGTACTCGCTACAACAAAATTTAATTTGTGCCTAAAATGTTTTGAAAACAATAAATGAAATGTCAATCTACCTCATTCATGCAATTTCATAAAAACACACCAGAATGATTATAATGTTTTACAGCAGCTGTCTTGTTTCTGCTTTTACATCAATAATCACTTTCATATTTCGCTCTTTGAATATTGGTTTATTTAAAGTGATTTTTTCCCCCCTTTTTTTCAGAGCTGATGGAAGAGAGGGAGGAGAGTGAAGAACCGAGTGAAGTGGAGGAGAAACATCGTGACAAACCTGGAGAAAAACCTTTGAGTCGCTCAAAGACTAAAAATACATTTTTAAAGAAAAGAAAAGCCAATAAATCTATCACCTGCACTCAGTGTGACAAGAGTTTCACAAAAAAACATAATCTTAATGTTCACATGAGAGTTCACACCGGAGAGAAGCCGTTCACGTGTGATCAGTGCAGGAAGAGTTTCACATACAAACAAAGTCTTGAGTTTCACATGAGAGTTCACACCGGAGAGAAGCCGTTCACATGTGACCAATGTGGAAAGAGCTTCACGCAACCAGCACATCTTAAAGGACACATGAGCGTTCACACCGGAGAAAAGCCGTTCAAGTGTGATCAGTGCGGGAAAAGATTCACATTCAAAAATCATCTTAAAGTACACATGAGAATCCACACCGGAGAAAAGCCGTTCAAGTGTAATCAGTGTGGCAAAACATTTCTTCAGTCATTAAACCTGAAGAAACACCTGACAGTTCAAACGAAGGAGAAGCAAAGTGTTTTTCATGGCTGCAGAGTTTACATGTACATCAGAAAACTCACACTGATGTGAGAGAGTACTTGTGCTTTGAGTGTGACAAGACTTTTATTTCAGCGAGCCATTTAAAACTGCACCAGAGGATTCACGCTGGAGAGAAACCTTACAAGTGTTCACACTGTGACAAGACATTCAGTCGATCAGGATCTCTGAAAAGACATGAGAAGATCCACAGCAGAGAGAAGCCGCACACGTGTGATCAGTGAAAGAAAAGAGTTTCGCTTTTAAAAGTCACCTGAAGATACACATGAAGATCCATGCAGTGGAGAAACCACTCAGCGATGTTCACAAGTCTTTATTTACAAGTCTAGAGTCCGAGTCAAGTCTCTCATTAAAAATCCTCATGAATTTAATTCATCCTAATTATGAAGCTCTAGACAAAATATATGATATTCTATGATATGCTTTGTAAGGTTAATGTACATCCAGTCTGTTACTTAGGTTTTAATCCATTACAATGTACAAAACAGTTGATCTGTAATGCAATTCTACGATAAGAGATCGGACCTGATCTACCATGACACATAAGGAAATATGTGACAGAGATATTACAAAACCATACAAATAAAGTCTTTCTTTATGATACAAGTCAGGGGTATTCAATTAAAGTTCCAGGAGGTCCGGTCTCTTCCCAGCGGAGGTCTGGATTAAAATAAATTATTTATGGGCCATTCTACAGAATTGGTCCAAAGCCAGAGTTGGAAACGTCTTGAAAAAATATTTTTTTTCAAAAGAAAAATTGTATGTATGCATATTGTATAATATCCAAGGTACACATTTCTAGTAATTGTGCAGTTAATTATATTGTATTTTCAGAAAATTTTGGAAAATTTGTCCTCTTCCCAAATTTGTCACTACCGAAACAGTAATAATAATTTAATTACAAGGATTATATTGATCTATTAAGATTTTGCTTGCATCTACATTGTAAATATATACAGGTATATTTGCTATTTTATAAAAAAGGAAAAATTCAGAGGTAAATCAATAATTACATTTTTAACAATATTTCAAATGTAATTTATGAGATTTGTTGTATTTTGAATCCAAATTTTCTTGATCATACTGATTTCAAAGTTAAGGATTCATTAGTTTGAATATACATTGAACCAAAAACTATCATAACATCTCAGTTGATAATTCAATATACTTTATTTTTGACAAAACATCCCATGTTCCGGTAGTGACAGCACATTTTCGATAGTGACAGAAATGCAGTGGTGTAAAATACTTAAGGGTCATTCCGTGTCAAATCAACCAAATTTAAAACAAAATCCTCGGCTCAAATATTTTTTTCTGAAGAAAAACAGACATGTTTAGTGATGAAAGCCAAAATATTAAATGTCGTGGATGAATATTTACTGAGTAATCCACTATTTTGTATAGGGGGGTCAAAATGGCAATTTTCACCTGAGATTCAGAGCCAAATTACAAGGGTGTAAAAATGACTTCAGAAAGATGGCAGCATCATAATGTTATTTTTACACAGAGATTGGTAGGTCTGTTAGTAAAATATGTTGACTTTAGCCATTTTTGTTGCATTATGTGCCAATGGTGACCATTTGAAAATGGGGTAACGGCACTTTTCAAGTTTTTTCTCCAAAGTTTGCAGGCCTGTAACTCAAGAAGTATTAAAGATATCTCAGTACCCTTTTAGATATGGGTTCTTAACAAACTTTCCTTTTGGTATCTTCATTTTAAAGGCCCTATATGGTTCAGTTCCAGAGATATTGGAATTTAAATATGGCTCCAGGAGTAAACTGTTAAAATGTACACATTTTCAGTGGTCAAAAACGTAATGTGGGTCAATTTGCAAAAATATTGATACTTCTTTTCTTTTAAAAAGGAATGTCTGAAGAACAAACAATGTTGAAACTAGAGATGTATCTTGTTTACTTCTGTCAAAACAACTGCATTGAACATACCTGTCTGAGTGCCATAAACATGATTTTTTTCTACAGTTTGCATGTCTATTACTCAAGAAGTATTAAAGATATCACAATATGATTTTAGATTCTAGTTCTTAATAAACTTTTCTTTTGGAATTTTCATTTTAAAAGCCCTACATCGTTCAGTCCTAAGTGTACTCAACTGTGCTATTATTATAGCCATGAATATTAGTTAATATTCATGGCGTTCCAAAATAGCAAAGGTGAGTACACTTACGTGACCTTAAATTTATCTTAAGAAGTACTAAAGAATAATTTTTAGTATATTAAGTACAAAATTGGTGCGCAAAAATAGAGCACTTTAAGTAAATTATGGAAGTGCACTTGTTTTTCACCTGGGTAGGCTTTCATCTTTAGGGGGAGACCATTAGATACAATGATACAAATGACCTAAATAAACAGTATTTTACTGTGCTTATGAAAACTGTATTACTGTATGAAGTAATTAGACACAATTATCCATTAAAGTTACAGAAGTTACATAGTTAAGAGCAGTGAGTGATTCTCATGTTTTCTTTTGTTGTTTGATTAATATTATTAACCTAATATAAGAAATGCATGGATCCGAGGATCACGTGACCCCTTGACGGTGATGCAGGCTTAGTTTTTCGCTCCGCTCACTTTGCCAAATATTTTGCGATCCTGTCAGTGAAATTTGAACCACTCTGCATTAGACCCATCATGAGTGCTAAGGCAGACAAAGGAGATCGGAAAAGGGAGATTGAGCAATCGCCAATGAAGAAAAAATTCAGAGATTCAGCCATCTCCAGTGAAGAGCTGGACAGTGCTATTGCTAGCCGCATTGAACTAGCATTTAAGGAACACCAAAGCACTTTGAATTCGGTTGTGAACTCGGCAGTAAGAGATGCGATGGACTCTGTGCTGATTCCAGCATTGCGCGAACTGCGTGAGGACATACTAGCGACCAATAAGTCTGTTAAAGAGCTAAGAGAGGAGTTTGAGGCCATAGTTACCAAGATGAAGCAGACACGTGACCGCGTTGATTCTGTTCGGGCAGCGGCGCGTGAAGATAAGAGAACAGTCACGGACTTAAAGGATCAGCTGGAGCGACTCACCGAGAAGATGACAGATATGGAGGACAGGTGCAGGCGGAACAATGTTAGACTGGTGGGACTCCCAGAAGGGATGGAAGGTCCAGATGCAGCTAGTTTCCTCCGAGCTAATCTTTCTAAGTGGATTCCTTCCTTGAGGGGCCGTGACATTGAGATTGATCGGGCGCATCACGTGTATGACGGAGAGAGGGGCTCCGATCGGCCGCGCACTCTCATCTTCCGTGTACTGAGATGGCATGACAGATCAGATATCCTGAAAGGTGCTCGGCAGGCGTATCCGGTGAAGTGCGCACAGAACAATGTCACACTGCTGTTTTTTCCTGACTTTAGTCCGGCTACAGCGATCAGCAGAAAGGCATTTGGTCCGGTTTTGAAGAAGATGACTGCACTTGGTCTCCAGCCCTTCCTCATCTATCCAGCGGTGATTAAGCTACGGCACAAAGGAGAACAGAGAAGCTTCGATTCCCCTCAGAAAACGGAGGATTTTATCAGTTCCATGTCTCAGCATAAGTCCTATGCCGCCGCTCTTCGGGTGGACGACGGGGGAGCAGCGGCCGCTGTTTCTCCATTTCCACGGGAGGGGCGTGACGGCCGGGATGGACTTGGCCCTAGCTGCCCAGAAGGGGATGATAGCAGGATGAGCATGGATGCTTGCTAAACCTATTGTTTGCGTTTTCTTCTCTTATACTGGGATATTGTCCTTATTTATCCGGTACAACGATCTCTTTGCTGGTAAGACTGACACTCCATTTTTCTGTTTTGGAGGGGACTAATGGAGAGTAGGTTTAATTACTAAAAAATATATTTTTTTTGGCTGTGTGAGCCTTTCTGGAGACATGTCTTGCGTTAGGGTGGATCGGTCACAACCTATCACTGTTTTTTTTGTTGCTCAGTCAGACCTATGTTCTCAGTAATGTGCGGTCTGAGTTGTTCTTTGTTTATGGTTGTCGGTTGTTCACATTTTTATGTTGTTTTTGTTTTTTACAGCAGACATTTATACTTTTATCTATTTTATATTATTTCTAAAGAAATTTTTCATATAGGAGGTTTGGTATCTAAAATGCACATCAGTGTTTACGGGTTATTTACGGAATGGAAGTGCTTCTGTTTTTTGTTTTTTTTTGTTTTTTGCATTTATTGTGTAAAATCTTGGGATTATGAATATTCAATGCATACTTTAAATATTTTATCACTGAATGTGAATGGTTTAAATTCTGCTGTTAAAAGAACCCGTGTATTAGAATATTTACACCGTAAATCTATCTCCTGTGCCTTAATACAAGAGACACATTTAAAACAATCTGACGTGGCACGTTTCCAGAATAAGTATTACAAATTAATAGCTTTTTCCTGCGCTCAAAATAAAACTAAGGGGGTGCTTATCCTTGTTAACAGGAAGTTAAATTTAACAATTGAACACCTTGGTAGTGATGAGAAGGGTAGATTTGTTTTTATCCGATGCAAAATATATAATAATAGGTTAGCATTGGTCTCTATTTATGGTCCGAATGAGACAGACAGTGCATTCCTTACACAGATTTCCAAAACTTTACTTGAGGAGATTGATTGCCCTCTAGTGGTGGGTGGTGATTTTAATGCTGTCATAAATCCTGCTTTAGATAAGTCTCAATCTGATACAACAGCCAATCCATCCTCTAAATTATTGAATAAATTTATCACTGAGCTCAACTTAATCGATTTATGGAGAATTCAGAACACTAAAGCTAAGGACTTCACTTTTTTTTCTAATAGACACAAGACTTTCTCTAGGATAGACTACATATTTCTCAGCCCATCTTTAATTTCATCTAATTCCTCTATATCTATATTACCAATTTTATTATCTGATCATTCTGCTATGTTGTGCAGTGTTCCTCTTTCCGATGTCAAAGCCAAGTCCCCTAGATGGCGCTTTAACATATCATTATTAAGTAATCAGACTTTTATTACCTCTCTAAAAGAATATATTAAGGACTTTCTTGAAATTAATATGCCCTCTGATGTGGATCCTCAAATACTGTGGGAAACAACTAAGTGTGCTATACGAGGTTTCTGTATATCTTTCTCTTCTACTCTTGCCAAAGCGAGAACTCACCAGTTTACACAATTAGAAAATAAAATCCAATCATTACAAAACCTACAAAAACAACATTTTACTGAGCAACAGGCTACACAGATGTCCTCTTTAAAAGAAGAATATGATTTACTTTCACACTCAAAGGCAGAATTTATTTTACATAGGACTAGACAAAAATATTATTTTGAATCAGAGAGACCTAGTCATTTATTGGCCCTTAGGTTGAAAGAATGCGAGTCTAAGGCATATATTAGCGCAATAAAATCATCGGATGATCAGGTCACTACGAACCCTGTGGCAATTAATGACATATTTAAAGGTTTTTACACAAATCTGTATAAAGCCGAAACAGATTTTGATGAACCAATTTGTAAGCAGTATTTAGATAAATTGGAACTGCCTCGGATCTCACAGATGGATAAAGAATCTTTGGAGGCCCCATTAAGTTTGGAGGAACTTCACGTCTCTCTAAAAAGCCTTCAAAAGGGCAAATCGCCGGGTCTAGATGGTCTCCCCCCTGAATTATATTTAGAAATTTGGGATTTGGTAGGGATACTTATGCTTAACTCATTTAATTTTGCAATTGAACATGGGGCATTTCATAGAGATCAAAAAACATCACTGATTTCATTACTTCTTAAAAAAGGGAAAGATCCATTAGATTGTTCCAGCTACAGACCGATTTCGCTTATCCCATGTGATCTAAAAATCTATGCTAACGTTTTTGCTTCTCGTTTGGAGAAGGTAATTCACAGTCTGATCAAGGAGGACCAAACTGGTTTCATCAAGGGGCGCAACGCATCTGACAATATGCGTCGACTCCTTCATATTCTTGACTTTGCGGACTCCCACCCAACACCTTGTGCAGTCTTTTCACTTCTGCAGAAAAAGCCTTTGACAGGCTAGAGTGGAATTATATGTGGGCAGTTCTGCAATGTTTCGGCTTCTGTGAACACTTCGTTTCTATGATTAAGACATTATACCACTCACCTGCAGCATCAGTCATAACTGGTAATATTATTTCCCCCTCATTCCCTTTACAGCGGGGAACGAGACAGGGGTGTCCACTTTCCCCCTTATTGTTTTGTCTATCTCTCGAACCCTTAGCACAAGCCATCAGGAAATCTGAAGTATCGATTAAGATTCATGACCATAATCATTGTATTTCATTATACGCTGATGATATTATTCTATATTTAGACCACTTTGATGTTTCAGTCTCTAGTGTAATTAAGGAATTTGATAATTTTAGTAGCCTATCAGGATATAAAATAAATTGGAGCAAATCTGCTTTAATGCCAATTAACAATGTTAAGGTTAATTTTTCTATTCCCTCATTTATCCCTATTAAGGACTCTTTCATCTATTTGGGCATTACCATATATAAAAACATTCATAAGATTGCCAGAGACAATTTTAATAACATTTTCGTTAAGGTCAAAAATGACATTCAAAGATGGAAGAATCTTAAAGTCTCTCTCCAAGGAAGAATCTCCACTGTTAAGATGAATTTGTTACCTCGATTAAATTTTTTTTCTCTATGCTACCACTTTCTCCCCCTCCAGGTTACTTTAGGGAGATCAACTCCATAATTTCTAAGTTTATCTGGAATGATAAATGTCCCAGAATTAAACTTACCACATTACAACATCCTAATAGCGCAGGAGGACTGGCTGTACCAAATTTTGAATTATATTATTGGTCGTTCCAGCTTAAGGCCCTTCATAATTGGGTTGATCCTCAATCTACAGTTTCATGGAGGGTGATTGAAGCTGACAAGGTTAAACCAAATAGACTTCAAGATATTTTATTTACTGGCACAGGAAAAAAAGGGGATAATTATAAATTTGGTCCGGTTGTGGCTAACTCTATTAAAATCTGGAAAACGGTTGAACGTCGGATAGGTGGACCCTTCAAATTCTGTAACAGTACACCTTAATGGCACAATTTGAACTTTGTATGTGGAAATCGTCCATTTGTCCAACCCTCTTGGTCCTCTTTAGGTGTGAACACGTGTGGTGATATGTATGATAACCAGGGCCTCTGTTCATTTCAGGCATTGAGAGCCAAATTTTGTCTACCAGCATCTGCATATTTTGTTTTTCTTCAATTACGTTCTGCTCTCAAAGCGTATGGCGTTCCTTGGTCTTCTTCCATTTCCTCTCATCCTATGCGGGACTGGATTGCACCATCTGCTGGTCGGCCATCTGTTTCCTTAATATATAATAAAATTATTGATTGTATTACAAAACCTCTTTCTATTAAAACTATTTGGAATAGGGAATTATCTGATCTTAATTTATCTGTCGACTGGGAGAGAGTGTGGTCCAATCTCAGCTTAACATCTAAAAATCTGGCTCATCGTCTTATTCACTTCAAAGTCATTCATAGAGCATACATAACTCCTTACAAAAGATTTAAAATGAAACTGCAGTCAAATTTGAACTGCCATATATGTAACACTACATCATCAGGCACTTTTCTGCATATGTTTTGGGAATGTCCTGTCGTCATCAGTCTATGGACACATGTAAACCTGGTTTTGTCATCATTACTGAGAATTGATTGGTCTGTTAACCCAAGTTTATGTCTTCTTAATGATGATTCTGATCTCTGTATTAGTTCAATGCAAAAGAGAATGTTGTTTGCTGGTTTTACAGCTGTGAAGAAGACAATAATTCAGAACTGGTTTACACCACACATGTGTAGAGAGGCATATTGGATCCGTAGCCTCCTGCAAATTGTCTCATGTGAGTGTACAACGGCGCGAGTCGGTGGGGCCAGGCCTTCAACCATTGAGGCTTGGCAGTGTTTTTTACTGAATGTATGTGATTATTTAAAGGAGTGACTTATGTGTTCTTGTTGTCCTTCCCTCTCTCCCTCCCTTTTGATTGAACTTTTAGATGTTGAGTATGTGTCTGCTGTTTTGTTTTGTTTTATTTTGGATATTATGTTGTGTTGTTTGTAAAAAAATGAAAATAAAAAATTGTTGATAACAAAAAAAGAAATGCATGGATCCATTATACTGACACACATCCAATATTTTCGTAACTGTTTTTTATTTTTTATTTAAGACATATGTTTAACTTCTTGGATACTCGTCAAGACAGCAATTGTGACATAACATTGTGTGTATTTGCTTATTTGCTCAAGAAGATGCGAAAGTTAAAAACCCTATCTCATGAAAGTGCGTTTCAATGTCACGATTTTCTGTTTCTATTTGGTGTGCTATTTATACTCAGAAACTGACTTTGGCGTACTTATGATGCGCACCTTACCCACACCCCTAAACCTAACCATTTCACATTTCACATATTTTTAAAAAAATATACACGCCATTCGCATGCACGCCAAAGTCAGTTTCTGCGTATAAATAGCACAACAAATAGAAACAAAAAATCGTGACATGGAAACGCACTTTCATGAGACCAGGCTGCCGTGCTGTCCGTACAATGCCACTCAGTGTGCGCACTTCATTCAAATGTGTCACATTAACGATCTATCACAGCGTGTGAGTGCCACACTGAGATCCATAAACGAGCGAGAATGATAAACTTTCTGGAGGAAGCAGCACTGGCCTGATCGTTCAGATAGCAGAGTATAGTTTTAGGGGGGCTGAGACCAAAAATAGGGGGGTTGAAGCCCACCTAAAAAGGGTCTAGAACTGCCCTCGATGACGATACAACCCTGTCATCATTCTTCTTAATCCATAATGAGTTATCAATTCACGACAGACTGATAATGTGAGGTGAGCACCATTTCGAAAAAACCTGCTTCTCTCCATTCAACTCATGAAATCCACCAAGGACTGGTCAGGACAAAACCACCTGTGTGGATGAAGGATTTCATAAAGTAGTTAATCATAAAACAGCATGAATTGGAAGGATAAAGTTAAATATATGTTCAATGAAAATGCATATGCAAATGTCTGCTTTACTGTGACCTAAATGTGTATCTTGTCACAGGATTGTCTATCTAATGTCAAGTTCAGACTACACAATATTTTTGTTGATTATGATAGTCATTATATCAGATTATGTGATTGTGACTCACAAAATCTTGGTGTGTTATGGACAAAAAAAACATGGATTGCATGAAGAGAATAGCATGGACTGTCCATCCTCCAAAGAGAACTTGAGGTAAAATATATATTTTTTTATTTGACCTTTGTTCACTCTACCACAGTAGTCCATTGGGGAAACATCATAAATGCAGGACGATTATTGTCATAGCTCTACTAACATTTCAGGGAGTTAACTGGTTAACTGAGGTTCGGGAGCGAGGCCACGCCTCTACCAATCACCTCACTTCCCGAATCCTTCATATATCGGGCCGCCTCATACCGCACTGTTCGTCTCTTTTTCTCGAACCCACCCTTCCCTCCCCTTTAATCAAATCAGCTATCCTTATTCTTTTCAGGTTGCATCGGGGGTCCTAATCGTTTGGCCTAAATATACAAACGAGATGATCCATCCTGAGTCTCTCTGGGCCATCAATTCCAGACGCCCAGATCAACCTGACCATCCCATTTACCTTTTCATCCTCTTCCAACTCATCCCTAACTTTCTGAACAATCAACTATTCATTTACATATTTGGTTGTGGTGCGGTCTTTGCTCGTGAACTCCATTGTAGGCGCTGGTCACGCCTACATCCTGTCGCCAGAAATCGCTGGCTCTCCATTGAAATGAAGGGGATTGCCTTGACACTACTAAACATAACCCTGATGTGCTTGATTCATTGTTTCAGCATGTTTTTTGCACAATTAAATAGAATTAAAATTGCCAGCAAATAAAAGATTCTCAGCAGATGGCGTGGGACAAAATTGACCGGGCCCTAGGTGCAACCAATTTGGGCCACACATGTGTTCACAGGTTGATTTCAACGGTAGGTAAAAGTTTACTGGGAAAAGTCTATATTATATTACACAGAAAAAGAATATGCACATTTGAATTTATACAGTACATTTATTTGTGTAGCAGTGTTACATGTAAACAGAACAAGAAACTAATTGTTCAGAGAGCTTGAACATATTACATAGTTTTATAGCTTTGAGAGAAAAAGTTCACATCCTGAGAATTGAGCCAAATAACAAAAACAACCCGATAAAAATACCAAATAGATCAGCAGTAACAGTAATAACAGTAATGCCTTTAAAACATTAACAATATCCATCCCTACACAGCACACAACTTTCCACGCTTTTAAAACCCGTAGAAATATCCTGCCACAAACAGGACAGATGTGAGTCTTTTAATTTGTGTGAATTTTCTGGTGAGGCGGCTCTTTAGTGTGAATTCTCATGTGATGATCAAATCCTCGTTTACAGGTGAAACAGCATCAGACAGAGCATGCTGCACAATTTCTTATCCAGGCCCTTGTCATTTATACTGGACTACTGCAATGCTCTTCTGGCTGGACTTCCATCATGCACAATCAAACCTCTACAAATGATTCAGAATGCCGCTGTATGACTGGTCTTCAACGAGCCCAAAAGAGCCCATGTTACACCTCTCTTTATCTCCTTGCACTGGCTGCCGTTTGCAGCTCGCATCAAGTTAAAGACACTGATGCATGCATACAGAACGACCACAGACTCAGCACCCTTCTACTTCCACTCACTATTACGAATCTACATCCCCTCCAGAAGTCTGAGATCTGCTAGTGAGCGACGCCTCTTGGTACCATCACAGAGAGGCTCAAAATCACTTTCCAGAACATTCTCCTTCACTGTTCCTGGCTGGTGGAATGATCTTCCCACCCCATCAGGAATGCTGATTCCCTAACTATTTTCAAGCGATGGCTGAAAACTCATCTTTTTCGTCACTATTCAAAAAAAAAAAACTTTCTCTTTTCTTTAATCTTTCCCTGTCTAGCTTGTACTTATTTGAACAATGAAATTTGGTTTTACGAGCACTTTCTGTGTCTGTTTACCTCTTTGAGATGAACTGCTTGATGTATTCCCCAATTGTAAGTCACTTTGGATAAAAGCGTCTGCTAAATGAATAAATGTGAATGTAACTCAATCCACACTGAAAGCAGCTGAAAGGCTTTATCCTAGTATGAATTAACATGTGCTTCTTAAGGTTTTCATTACACGTGAAAGAGTTTCCTCACTGAAAACAGCTAAGGCTTTTCCCCACTATGAGTTCTCATGTGATTCATAAGGATTCCTTTCTGTGTAAAACTCTTTCCACACTGAGAGCAGCTGAAAGGCTTTATCCCAGTATGAATTAACATGTGCTTCTTAAGGTTTGTTTTACGAGTGAAAGTGTTTCCGCACTGAGAGCAGCTGAAAGGCTTTATTCCAGCATGAATTAACATGTGAGCCTTATGGCTTTTGTTACACGCGAAACTCTTTCCACACTGAGAGCAGGAAAAAGGCTTTATCCCAGCATGAATTAACATGTGATTCTTAAGGCTTTTGTTACACGTGAAAGTGTTTCCACACTGAGAGCAGCTGAAAGGCTTTTCTGAAGAGTGAGTTATCAAATGATCCTTAAGTTGACTTTTCCTGGTAAAACTCTTTCCACACTGAGAGCAGGTAAAAGGCTTTATTCCAGCATGTATAAACATGTGATTCTTAAGGTTTGTGTTACACGTGAAAGTGTTTCCGCACTGAGAGCAGCTGAAAGGGTTTTCTGAAGAGTGAATATGCAAATGATCCTTAAGTTGCCTTTTCTGTGTAAAACTCTTTCCACACTGAGAGCAGGTAAAAGGCTTTATTCCAGCATGAATTAACATGTGATCCTTAAGGCTTTCTTTACGCATGAAAGTGTTTCCGCACTGAGAGCAGCTGAAAGGCTTTTCCTCGCTATGAATTAACATGTGTTTCGTAAGGCTTACTTTAAGTTTGTAAGTGTTTCCGCACTGAGAGCAGCTGAAAGGCTTTTCCTCGCTATGACTTCTCATGTGATTCTTAAGGCTTTTTTTATGTTTGTAAGTGTTTCCGCACTGAGAGCAGCTGAAAGGCTTTTTGACGTCTGTTATTTGAATGCTGCAGCTCACTGATTTTTCTCCGGTCACATGATCTTTCTGATCCTGATGTTTTCTCCACCTCATTCAGATCTTGTCTTTCTTCTTTCACTTTCATCAGGCCTAAAATGAACAAATGAGAATCAATTGGGACAATTGAAAAAAGGAAAACATTTGTGTACTAGGGCTGCAACAATTGATTATTTTCATAATTGATTATTAGAATGATTAATAAACAAATCATCGATTATTTCACTGATTAATCAATAGACATTGACTGATTATTTAGCCTTTGCAATTAGTTAAAACAGGGGTCTCCTACTTTTTTACACCACAAACCAGTTTCACTTTGAAAATATTCTTAGGGACCGGCTCTCTCACGTCTCATATATATAATATATGCAATAATGTGGTTTGACCAGTGTGGTGCTATAGTGCAAAACTGTAATTCAGCCCTCCTGGATGCAACTGAAGAGCATCCACCACCTTACTCCATATATATATATATATATATATATATATATATATACACACACACACATATACATATATACAGTGTTTCCTCTAGGATATTTTCCAGCTGTGGTGGCAGGACTATTTCCCATGGACCACGCCCCCTCCCCACCCAAGAATCACATGCTCTCAGAATTGAATTTATTATAACTAAAAAAGACAAGTAAATAGTAAATAATAAAGTATGAACAAATAAATTAATGACAATCAATAGCACAAACAAAAACAAGATACAAATTAAATTTGTAATAATCTATTCAACTGTAAAATAACACTGGATTGTCTTC
The DNA here is from genome assembly GCA_027422415.1 of Schizothorax lantsangensis. NCBI lineage: Eukaryota > Metazoa > Chordata > Actinopteri > Cypriniformes > Cyprinidae > Schizothorax > Schizothorax lantsangensis. The sequence goes on from JAPDDO010000071.1 coordinate 91,617, forward strand.
ACTGTATAAATAGACAGTAATGACAGAGCAGCAGGTTTATTTAGGCTGCTGTCTCTTTAAGACCTCATGCAGGGATCTAAAATACTGTTACACAGGGCTTACACAGTAAGCATACTTTTCTTTTTAGGAGCGCTTGTCCTCCTAATTTAAAAAAATTAGGAGCACCTTCTGATCAATAATCAAAAATTCTGATCAAAAATTAGCCTTCCTAATACGAGGTGACATTTGACTCCTTAGAGTGACTTACAGGGGCATTTTCTTTTTACCTTTGGCATTTTTCTAATATTATAAGTATGTCATCTATGTCACATTCAAAAATTAAAATTTATAAGCTTTTTAGAATTTCTAATTTAAACAATATAATAATATTGTTTATAAGATACCGCTTAATAAGATGGCAGCGCGCACAACAGACGCAGCGGCTTCTCTCTCTCCCGACAGAACGGTGTTTTCGTGTTTTTTGTCTTGTAAGTCGCAATGTTTTTGTACATATTCGTCTCGTCTACCTGTCTTAAAGCGTGCATACAGTCGTGAGTTTCTGCTCGATGTCGGCAGAACCACATTTTTAGAGTTAAACTCCGCGCACGCCGAAGAGCTGCGGGACCTCGGTCTGCTCCGGAGGCCTACACCATCACCGACCCACATTACTGCATCTTGCCCACAGCGGAGCTGCTACAAGCGGCGTGAGAGGAAGCAGAAGAGGGGTAAGCGCGGAGGTATCCGAGCTAGGCTAGCGGCTAACCCACACAAGCCAGCTATCCTAACCATCGTACTGGCGAACTTACGCTCTTTAGACAATAAACTGGACTACATCCTACTACTTCGCTCTACTCAGAGGACTGTAAGAGACTGTTGTGTTTTTGTGTTTACGGAAACATGACTTAACAACAGCATTCCAGACTGCGCTATTCAGCTCGAGCAGCTAACATGCTATCGAGCAGACAGAGCTCTCGTCGAGGGAGGTAAGAGACGTGGCGGAGGGCTGTGTGTTAACATCAATAATGTATGGTGTGCCACGACGCTGTTGTGGTCTGCAAACACTGCTCACCCCTGGTGGAGTTTATGATTATTAAGTGCCGTCCGTTCTATCTACCGAGGGAATATACAGCCATTCTGCTCGTTGCTGTATACAGTCAGGTCCATAAATATTGGGACATCGACCAATTCTAACATTTTTGGCTCTATACACCACCACAATGGATTTCAAATGAAACGAACAAGATGTGCTTTAACTGCAGACTGTCAGCTTTAATTTGAGGGTATTTACACGTGAACGGTGTAGGAATTACAACAGTTTGCATATGTGCCTCCCACTTGTTAAGGGACCAAAAGTAATGGGACAGAATAATAATCATAAATCAAACTTTCACTTTTTAATACTTGGTTGCAAATCCTTTGCAGTCAATTACAGCCTGAAGTCTGGAACGCATAGACATCACCAGACGCTGGGTTTCATCCCTGGTGATGCTCTGCCAGGCCTCTACTGCAACCGTCTTCAGTTCCTGCTTGTTCTTGGGGCATTTTCCCTTCAGTTTTGTCTTCAGCAAGTGAAATGCATGCTCAATCGGATTCAGGTCAGGTGATTGACTTGGCCATTGCATAACAGTCCACTTCTTTCCCTTCAAAAACTTTTGGTTGCTTTTGCAGTATGCTTGGGTCATTGTCCATCTGCACTGTGAAGCGCCGTCCAATGAGTTCTGAAGCATTTGGCTGAATATGAGCAGATAATATTGCCCGAAACACTTCAGAATTCATCCTGCTGCTTTTGTCAGTAGTCACATCATCAATAAATACAAGAGAACCAGTTCCACTGGCAGCCATACATGCCCACGCTACCACCACCATGCTTCACTGATGAGGTGGTATGCTTAGGATCATGAGCAGTTCCTTTCCTTCTCCATACTCTTCTCTTCCCATCACTCTGGTACAAGTTGATCTTGGTCTCATCTGTCCATAGGATGTTGTTCCAGAACTGTGAAGGCAAGGGACTGCTCATGATCCTAAGCATACCACCTCATCAGTGAAGCATGGTGGTGGTAGCGTGGGCATGTATGGCTGCCAGTGGAACTGGTTCTCTTGTATTTATTGATGATGTGACTACTGACAAAAGCAGCAGGATGAATTCTGAAGTGTTTCGGGCAATATTATCTGCTCATATTCAGCCAAATGCTTCAGAACTCATTGGACGGCGCTTCACAGTGCAGATGGACAATGACCCAAAGCATACTGCAAAAGCAACCAAAGAGTTTTTGAAGGGAAAGAAGTGGACTGTTATGCAATGGCCAAGTCAATCACCTGACCTGAATCCGATTGAGCATGCATTTCACTTGCTGAAGACAAAACTGAAGGGAAAATGCCCCAAGAACAAGCAGGAACTGAAGACGGTTGCAGTAGAGGCCTGGCAGAGCATCACCAGGGATGAAACCCAGCGTCTGGTGATGTCTATGCTTTCCAGACTTCAGGCTGTAATTGACTGCAAAGGATTTGCAACCAAGTATTAAAAAGTGAAAGTTTGATTTATGATTATTATTCTGTCCCATTACTTTTGGTCCCTTAACAAGTGGGAGGCACATATGCAAACTGTTGTAATTCCTACACCGTTCACCTGATTTGGACGTAAATACCCTCAAATTAAACCTGACAGTCTGCAGTTAAAGCACATCTTGTTCGTTTCATTTGAAATCCATTGTGGTGGTGTATAGAGCCAAAAATGTTAGAATTGTGTCGATGTCCCAATATTTATGGACCTGACTGTACATCCCTCCCAGCTCCAACAACATCAACAGGAGTGAGGCACTACATGATTTGTACCAGCACATCAGTGAGCAGTAGACAGCCCACCCAGATGCTTTTCTCATCTTGGCTGGAGACTTTAATCACGCAGACTTAAAGAGTGTGTTCCCAAAAATATACCAGCATGTTGACTTCCCAACGAGGGGAAAAAATACGCTGGACTTTGTTTACACCACCCAGAGAGGAGCATACAAGGCCCTCCCCCTCCCCCACCTTGGAGCCTCAGACCGCATCACTGTCATGCTAATGCCTGCATACAGACCGCTCGTTAAAGTTATCAAACCGGTACACAAACAGATACAAGTGTGGCCGGAAGGGTCGTCAGAGGCACTTCAAGACTGTTTTGACACCACTGACTGGAATATGTTTAAGCAGGCTGCCACATACAACAACACTACAGACCTCCAAGAGTACTCAGAGACTGTCACTGCCTACATCACCAAGTGCATTGATGATGTAACGGTCACAAAGACTATCACTGTCCGGGCCAACCAGATGCCGTGGCTGACAGGGGAGGTCTACAGACTTCTGAAGGCTCGGAACGCTGCCTTTAGAGCTGGAGATGAGGAGGGCCTGAAGACAGCTAGGGCCAACCTATCCCGCGGCATCAGAGAGGCCAAGAGACAGTACTCCAGGAGGATAGCCCATCGTTTCAGCGACAGCAGAGACACTCGGAGCCTGTGGCAGGGAATACAGACCATTACAGACTATAAGCCCCCACCACAGACCTGTGACAGCACCATCCCCCTGCTGAATGAGCTGAATGCCTTCTTTGCTCGCTTTGAGGCTGTAATGATTTTACTTTTATCCATTACTTTAATTTTAGTTTTAAACTGAATCTTAAGATTTGATATTGATATGATCAATTGTTATTAATCAAAACGTCCAACTTATACCTTATTTAACAATCGTCCAGCGAGTTGTTAGATTTCAGTATATCTGAGAAATTCAGTTTATTCTCGTGGCCACGATATAATAATACAGAATTATTTAAATAACCTTATGACAGTTATGAGCATAGGTAACGTAATCTGGGCAAAGTTTTGATTTGAATATTACACAACAAAACACAGAACACTTCTCTATAAATCAAACAAGAGTTTATTTGCTATCTTACTACAATACATGAACTAAGCTAAATAACATAAAACAAAATACATACATACACAAACATAGGCAATGAATTGTTGCAATTGAGAATGATTAACATATAGCACTGTTCTGCTATTTCCACACGATTTTACCCGTGTCGATCATCAAGAGGAGAACTAGTGTCTTTACTTTAGAGATAAATACCACACGATTCAGCCACTTTATAGAGATTTTGTTTGATACCTGCTTTTAAGTTGAAATGATGCTGATCTGTCGTTTCGTTTCCTGGCTGGTTGAAGGAATTCCGCGTGTTGTCGTCGCGTGACGTCACTCTGGGGATGTCCTTCTGTTGTTGCTTGGTTGATGATGACGCTCTTGAGTTCCTTTCGCGTAGCTTCAGACTTTCAAGGGTTTCTTCAGAGATGTGACTAAGTATTTGTAGTGTTGTTAGATGATCGACCCAGATGTTAAGGTCGTGGGCGCTTATTCAGCGCGGCCAGTGAGCCAAAGCCAAAGTCTTTGCAAGTTTTGCGCACGCAAGCAGCGTCAACAAGTCTGTGTCATAGGGTTTTAACTGGAGGCCTTCCGTCCACCCCCAGAGGCTTCCACCAATTAGATTGTCCTTGTAGACGGAGCTCCGCCTACACGGCTCATTTTCCATGCAGTAAATCCTCTCGTCTAGTTGCTTTAATCTCATGAGGAAAATATCTTAACACATTCTGTATGCGTTGTAATCATACATTATTATAATAAGAGTTAACTTTCGTTTACACCAACTTGTTGCCAACGAAATCAGCTTTCATTCAAACTCAAACACCACGTATTTGGCATATACATATAATAACTTTATCTACTCCGTGGTTAAGGCAAAGATTAAACTATCTTAAATTCTGAATAATACCACCACGCATATGAATTAAACACAGGAAAAAGTTATGTCACAGATTTCGAAGATATCATTGGTTACAATAACACAGAAAACTTAATTTCATTTCATAAAATACAACCAGCAATATATATATTTATTGTCTGTATCTATAATATATATATCTTGCTTCTAATAGCAGCAATGATTATTATTAATTGTCTTTTTGGAACACTTTATAAAAGTTTTGAGTCCTTTTAGCAAAGTCAATAACATTTCGTGTGTTCCTTGTCCAAAAAGAGATATTGATGGGTGTTTCAGTTTGGAATGTGAGAGAAACGGGAGGTCAGGAAAGTCACTGTCCAGGTCATGAGAATGTCACGTTTGTGGAGATCTGGTCTTTCTTAGCTGGAACGTCTGTCGTAAAAACGTCTATTCTTGTTGATAAAAATCATTGAATTATGCGTTAACGATCAGGGGATCCATGACGTTTGTTGTTGGACCATACGCAGATGTTTCGTCCTGTTTCGGTCGAGTTATGGTAAAGTGATAAGAACCAAGTGAAGTACTGTTTTAAACCACATTCAAGATGCTCTCCTCCAACTTCTTGTTTTAACAACGTCTCTTGAGATAAGGAGGTTTTATGGCAGGAAATCGGAACTCAGGGATGTATTGTTGCACTTAGTGTGTGTGTGTTCTTTTCCTCCACAAAGGCATTACAAGGCACAAAACAGCACCACTGCACAGAAGACTCCACCTCCTCCCGGCGACCAGGTGATGACGCTGTCCCCGGACAGCGTGAGGAGATCCCTCAGCAGGATCAATGCACGCAAAGCTCTGGGTCCTGACAACATTCCTGGGCGTGTACTGAGAGACTGTGCAGTGGAACTCACTAAGTCTCACTAAGTCAGGCTGTTGTCCCCACATGCTTCAAAGCTACCACCATCATTCCAGTCCTGAAGAAGTCATCTCCATCCTGCTTCAATGACTACCGTCCAGTAGCATTCACTCCTATTCCCATGACACAGCAAGTATAAACCAGGCTCTACACCTTCGCGCTCGTTCTGACGCAGCGAGTATAAACCAGGCTCTACACCTTCGCAATCGTGCTGACGCAGCAAGTATAAACCAGGCTCTACACCTTCGCGCTCGTGCTGACGCAGCGAGTATAAACCAGGCTCTACACCTTCGCAATCGTGCTGACGCAGCGAGTATAAACCAGGCTCTACACCTTCGCAATCGTGCTGAGGCAGCGAGTATAAACCAGGCTCTACACCTGAAGCGCTCGTGCTGACGCAGCGAGTATAAACCAGGTTCTACTGAAACGCTCGTGCTGACGCAGCGAGTATAAACCAGGCTCTACACCTGAAGCGCTCACGCTGACGCGGCAAGTATAAACCAGGCTCTACACCTGAAGCGCTCGCGCTGACGCAGCACGTATAAACCAGGCTCTACACCTGAAGCGCTCGTGCTGACGCGGCGAGTATAAACCAGGTTCTACTGAAACGCTCGTGCTGACGCAGCGAGTATAAACCAGGCTCTACACCTGAAGCGCTCGCGCTGACGCAGCGAGTATAAACCAGGCTCTACACCTGAAGCGCTAACGCAGCGAGTATAAACCAGGCTCTACACCTGAAGCGCTAACGCAGCGAGTATAAACCAGGCTCTACACCTGAAGCGCTGACGCAGCACGTATAAACCAGGCTCTACACCTGAAGCGCTCGCGCTGACGCAGCGAGTATAAACCAGGCTCTACACCTTCACAATCGTGCTGACGCAGCAAGTATAAACCAGGCTCTACACCTTCGCAATCGTGCTGACGCAGCAAGTATAAACCAGGCTCTACCCACGAAAAAAAAAAAGAGCCTCTCTTCATGTGATCAGTGAAATCTGACTCCTGCTACAATGTGCTGCGGCTGGCAGCACGCACGCTTTGGAGCAGCGCAGACCATGCACTCGCACAAGTGCGACCACTTCAAATTTTTACTCGCACACTCTCACAAAATGACCATTTTGGTCGCAGTCTAGAGCCCTGGCTCAGAGCGGATTCTGACTAACCTACAGAAAACACCTCTGACTGGCCATTGCTTTCAACAGAGACGCCTGTGATTGGCTACAATACTCAACACTGCAAAAGCACATTGTAAATAAACGTGTGGTTCTGTAATTCAAAACCAGAGCAAGCACACAAACACACAGGAGCGGTTAAAAGCGGTTGACTACAAGCGGGTATAGAATTGAATTGGTACTAATGGTACTGTAAAAAAAAAAAAAAAAAGAGGGGTCACGTGGTCTCAACATGTCTGTCCACACGAGATGACACGCTACATGTCAAATAAAAGCGCTTTCATTTGGACACTCATATGACTTTCTTCAAAATTAATTTATGCAGAGCTGGACATTTGAATTAGGATCAAATGAGTGAGTTCAGCTTTGACAATGAAACCAACCTGTTTGTGTCTCAGTATCTTCTTGTTTGATGCTGAATACTTCTAAAATCTTTATGTCTTCACTCTCCTCTTTAATAAAGGCCATCTTTATAGGCAGTGTCACGTGGATCTCAGTCGCTTCACTGGGAATGTTTCTGTGTTTGGAAAAAAAATAAAAAATAAAATAAAAGAAAATCTCTCCAGTCAGTCAGTGACAGTTAATGGCCTTAAATGGCCTGATTAGCCCCCAAAAAATAAAAATAAATAAACACTCAAAACTTAAAAATGAAACAAATTATACAAATACTTGGAATGTGCAAACAGGTTGTACCAGGGTATGTACACATAGCAGCAATGCGGATGATGGAGAATAATGAATGTTTTTACAGTTTATTAAATTGAGTCCTGTGGATGTTATGAGACTGAGTTTCATTGACTGAATTCCAGACTGTCCTGCTATGAACAATGAAGTCAGTAACCATTCAGAGCTCACAAGCACAACATAACACACTAAAGTCACACATGACTAGATTAATTAGATTAATTAATTAGATTAGATAATTAGTCAAATTAACCTGAGAAACTGATTCACACGTGTTTTGTAACTCACTAAAAAGACCCGACTCTTGAGTGTTTTGCTCAGGAATCAGACTCATTCATCGCTGTGTGTTTTTGATTCATTAGAAAGAAAAGGCTCAATAGTGTGTGTGTGTGTGTGTGTGTGTTCACTTACCGTTGTGTTTAAACTGTTGTGATTCGAAAAAGCTCAGTTTCTCTCATCACTGCTTGTGACTGAATAACTGTTCATGATAAACTGATTCACGATCATAATAAGAGACGCATCTGTTACTCACGCGTGGATCCGCTTTACTCACAACAATAACACTAATGTTAAAACTATACTGAAATCTGAACAGTTTGCATTGATTTTAAACGAGTAAAAACACAAAACCTTCCTTCTGTCTAAAAAACAACAGATGCAGGAGCGCCGCCTTGTGATGTCATATAGCCACACCAAAATAAAAGTCCTCTTTATTCTCTGAAGATTTCCAGGAAGATCAAAGTTTGAACATAATTATTTTAAACAGTTGTGTTATGTAAGAACTGAAGAACTACCTCAGAGATCAGTTTATGCTTGTCACTGTGTCCAAACAGTAGAACAGATGTAACAGAGAAACATTTACCAGTCCTGCCAATGTAACAATGATATACAATAAAATTGACTTAATTTAATTTGCTTTCTTTTCTTTCCTATATTGAATTAATATTATATGTTGTTATACTGTTATAAATTCTATGTGGTTCAAAATAAGTTTGAGTTAATGAACTCCAAAATGTAGTTCTTATATTGTTCATGAGTTATGAGTCTTAGGTCCATCTGACAATTTGTAGTTTAATGTCTCTTCTCCAGAAAGTCTGTCAATTTGTGATTCACAGTGTGTACAGAACCTGCTGTTCTTCTCGACAGTCAGCTAGTCTGTTTTTAAGCAGCATTACTGTAAAGGTGAGACTGGCACTGGTATGGAGAAACAAATCTACACAGAGGCTAAAGAACAACAAACATCTTCTGAAGATACAGAATTAAACTCAGAAATCTCCTGACTCTGACTCTTTTACATAACTTATTGTGCAATCATATAAATCAAAATACTATCAAATATCAATACATTTAATAAACATGTTAAAATACTCTCAATAAATACTCTTCATTCCTATTCTTCATAAATATTAATGGAGTAATATCTCCAGTTGACTGAGTTTGAGTATAAATAAAGACATATAAATTTGCCTTTATGTATAAAGAATCTTGGGAGAATTAATATAATTTATATAATCACTATTGGTATTTTCTAAAATAATTCTGAATAATAAATAATTACTTTCTCTTTTTTTTTTTTTTTTTAAGAAGTCAAAAGATACTACACAATACACTACAGTTTACTGTAGTAAAACCTAAAGTATACTATTTATTACAGTTGATCAGTTCACTATAGTTAATACTACAGTATGATGTAGCATTCATTAACAAAGTGTTGTAAATACTCTAATATATACAGTATAATACACATTACTATAGTATGGATCAAAAACACTAGTATTAGAAACCATTTATACTTGTATTAGAATGCAAACAGTGGGATTTACAAGTAAAAATGCATCCTCTCAGTGTGACTTATACACACACTGCTATTATTTGATTATTATACTATAATATGGTATTGTTGATAGCATTCTGACACATGTTGTGTTTAGTCAGATTTGTTTTAGTGACTCGGGAGAGATCGACACAAAACACATTAAAGTCTTTAAGACAGACACTCACATTCTTTCATTTGTAGTTCTTAATATTTTCAACACACCATTGGACAACATTTGTTTAAATATGTATTTAACCAATAAACCAACTCATTTAAATTTGCATTTGTATTTTAGAAACCAGCGTAATGACAGGACTTTTATTTTGGTGTTGTGATGTGACATCATAAGACTGCGCCGCTCTCCTGCGTCTGTTGTGGTTCGGCTGAAGAAAGGTTTGTGTGGGTTTTTTAAAGCATTTAAAGTGTTTAAATCAATGCGAACAGTTCAGGAAATGGCTGTATATTGGACGAATCTTAAGAGTCAGGATGAGGTACATCCAACAAGGAAAATACTAGGAATATGTTGGGAACAAGGAATGAATAAACATAAGAGTTTTGGATGGGTGGTAGAAGAAGATATTAAGGAGATGGGGATAAACAATTATAGATGTGTACCAAGAGTAATGTATCCGCATACCCCTTTATGGATTCTTCTTCAGCCAGTAGTAGATTTAACATTACTGAAGATAAGACAGAGTGAAGGAAGTAATGAGAGCAAAGGAGTATTTAAGATTTATGTATGGAGATAATATACGGATATACACCGATGCTTCCAAAAAAGGAGGGAGAATAGGAGTGGCAGTCAATGTGCCAAAGTTACTGGTGAAGAAAAAAGCTAGAATTAGTGATAAGCTGTCAGTATATACAGGTGAGCTGATGGCTATTCTGCTAGCAGTAAAACTAATTAATGAAAGGAAAATACAAAATGCGGTCATATGTTCAGATTCATATTCAGCAATAGTCAGTATCGATAACCAAAAATCTGAATCAAGGCCAGATTTAATCATGGAAATCCTTCAAAATCTCTTTGAGTTAAAGCAAAGTAGAATAGAAGTACAGTTTATGTGGGTTCCAGCCCATGTGGGAATTAAAGGAAATGAAGAAGCAGATAAATTAGCTAAGCAAGCAGTAGATGATGAAATGGTAGAAACTGAGATATAGTATAAAAGAAATAAAATCAGTAATAAAAGAGAAAGTGATTAAAAAGTGGCAACAGTATTGGGACAATGAGAATAAAGGGAGACATTTATATGCAATACAAAAGAAAGTGGGAAAAGGTAGAAAAAGTGGGAGAAATAGAAGGAGGAAAGTATAATTACAAGACTAAGAATGGGGCATACAGGTTTGAATAAAACATTACATTTAATATCTAAGCATCCAACAGGATTGTGTGAGAAATGTGGACAGAGTGAAACTGTAGAACATGTGATTATTAACTGTAAGGGTTATGATGAAGAAAGAGAAGTGCTAAGAGAAGAAGTATGGAAGAATGAAGGGAAAGAGTTAACATTAAAGAATATATTAGACTCAGATATAGGAAATAGTATGGTTAATGTGTTGTTTCAGTTTCTGAATAATACAGGTTTAATGAAGAGAATGTAGGATACGTATATATATATAGAGATGTAGATGTAGAAGATGCAGGCAAAGTATAGTGTGGGACAGGGAAAGTAAATCTGAAGGTTAAATAAGGTTACAGTGGGAATCGGGAGTTAAAGGGTGGAAACTGGAGGAGCTGAACAGGCAGCGCCAGTGGTTTTTTGTTTTTTTTATGGGGGTGGGTGGAGGGGTAGAAATGTTAAGAGATATAGGAAATGTTTCTGATCCAAGCTACCTGATGATGGCAGTAATGCACTGTTAAGTGCAGTTGCCAATAAAAGGAAAAGAAGAAGAAGAAGCGTGTTAACGGGACTTTTATTTTGCTCTGGTGGTGTGACGTCATAAAGCCGCGCAGTGCTCTTCATGCGATTCACCTGAAGACAGGTTTGTGGTTTTAAGTGTTTAAATCAATGCAACCCGTTTTTACAAGCTATGTAAAACAAGTTAAACATTCTTAAATATAACGTTGTAATTCTTTAATCTTAGTAAAGCGCATCCACACACGAGTAACAGAAAAGGTGCGTCTCATTGTGTATCGTGAGTCAGTACATCGTTCAAGTAACGTTACTGGAAACGGCCGAGATGAGAGAAACGGAGTTCAACTGAATCAAATCAATGTTAAAATGATTCACTGGTTTGAATCGCTCGAATCGGCTCATGCTGACGACAAACGAGAACAACACAAACGTGTTCAAAGACAACTTTTACAAACCAACCGCCAATGTTTTCATGAAAGTGATATCTATGATATGATGTAAAAATAACTGAATATCAAAAATAAATACCTAAATATGACCTTTCTGTATAATATATTTTAATGAGGTGATTTAAGGCCACTATCACTCTAAATGATCCCTTATCACAGGTAACAGTAGGGTTGCTAACTTCAGAAAAGGAAAATAAGGGACAGGATAAGAGATGTTCAAAATATTCATTCTGTACCACATCATTTTCATATCTTTCTTAGCTGTAAAATTGTATAAAAGGAAGACGGGACGCTTCTCTGATGCCTTAAATACAGAACGAGTCCATATTATACATAACCTTGTGTACTGAACTGGGGAGCTGTTTTGAGATGCACCTAGAGATTTAGCCTGCATTTATTTTTCTTTATATTAATTATTCTCATCTTAAATACACAGAACGAGACCTGGTGAAGCAGCTGAGATCCACGTGACATTATTATAAAGATGGTGTTTATTAAAGAGGAGAGTGAAGACATGAAGATTGAAGAAACATTCAGAGTCAAACATGAAGATACTGAGGAACAAACAGGTTGGTTTTCTTTTGATCCTCATTAAAATGTCCAGCTCTACAGAAGTAGAGATATGAAAACAATGCAGAAGCAGCCTAAACAAAAGTTATTTTGTGTAACATTTAACTACAAAGCAACAATAAAGAAAAAAAACTTACATTTCTATCACTTAAAGGTGCACCGTGTAATATTTAGGATGATCTATAGACAGAAATGCAATATAATATACATAACTACGTTTTCAGAGGAGTATAAAGACCTTACATAATGAACCGTTATGTTTTTATTACCTTAGAATGAGCGATTTATAACTACATATACCGTGGGTCCCCTCACATGGAAGTCACCATCATGTTTCTACAGTAGCCCTTAACGGACAAACTGCTCTACAGAGCGCGTATCGTCACTATGTTGTTCTCGCGAAAAAACACTGACACAATGATGAACAAGTAACAGAAATATTCACAATGACATCGTTTATTGAATAATTAAGTAAATATAATTCCTTAATTTACCTTTGTAAAGAAATCTCATTGCTCTCTGCGGTCTCAGACGACGGCATCTTAGCCCTGTATCGGCCACCGTAGCTTCTCTGAAGGGAGGGGTGAGCGGGGGACTGAGCCGTTGGATGCAATCCACAACCTCAACTGCTAGATGCCGCTAAAAACTACACACTGCACCTTTAAATATGCAACAATATCTAACAAAAACTATGGATAATGTGAAATGTGAGTGCTTACATACTAATATTAATGTACCTGAACATAAATACACTAAAAGTTATGTGGATTTACTTCACTTTTTTATGTCAGTTGGGTAACTTTGCATTTAAGTAACATGATTTAATTGTATAATAAAAGGTTCTAGTCCTATTATATTATAGTATTCTTTTTTTTACCTGTTTGGCACCAGCGGGAGCCACAGCGGAACGACCATTTTGTGTTTGCACACTAGAGGGGGCACACACTTATAAAATCTACTGTTAAACTACTTTTCAAAATCAAAAATCATTTTGCCTTAAAGTGAAAGGATTTATCAAATTTTTACAAGTGTTCTGTGAGTAAAAAAATAAATAAATCAGCAGTCTTCCTTTGTAAACTGCACCTCCGAGCATCTTAAAATACACATTTGCTGCGTTGTTCAGGTTTCCACATATTTGGAAACTTCAATGATGATGCCGACATCTTTGTATTAATGATTATAATTATTGCCTGTGCCTCTTGTGCATCGAAGTTAGGCCTTTATGTTCAACATCCTAAAAAAAGTTGAATAAAACAAGGAACAATTAGTAACAAGGAGTTGGATTTAGATTTAGTATTGGTGCTGAATAAGAAAGGCACGTGAGTATTTGTGTAGTGCATTTCACACATGCTGCTAGTTTAAATAAATTAATTTAGGCTTGATGTTTATAAAAAGAAGTTACATATAGTGTATGCCACTATAATCAGTTTTATACTCACACTTAGATATAATACTTTTTTTGTTTTGTTTTTTTTTGAATAATGTTATTTTAAAATTTAAAACCAGACAGTTTTAGCAATGTGGTCTGAGAAAGATATAATTATACATAATATATGTATGTGTGTATATATATATATATATATATATATATATATAATATATATATATATATATATATATATAAATATATACACTAAACTATATATATTATATACATACATGCATACATATATACATATACTAGTGATGGGAAGATTCCCCGATTCGCTTGGTGCATCGGCATAAAAAGTTAACGATGTGATGCATCAGTTTAAAAAGTGTGCATCGCTACAAGTTGGCATTTATATCTCGATGCATCATTTCTAACATATTTGCGTCGGTAAAACCCAATTTATTTATATATAATTACTAGTGGATGCGCTATACTTTTATTATTTAGAAAGTGACCAATAATCTGTGACCAATATTTTATATGTAGATTGATTTCTCCCTCTCAAACGCATTCTCTCATCACCACTGCTGCGTGAATATGACGAATCACAACACTGCGGAGACCTGAGGAAAAGCGGGGATTAAAGTCCAAAACCTAACCTGAAATTACAAACCAAATCAATCGGGGCTAAGGCTACGTCCACACGAAGCCAGAGCTTTCCCTATCTGGGCCCGTATTCACAAAACATTTTATCTTACCACTGAGAGTTCTCCTAAATAGCAGTAAAAGTTTTTAGCTAAGAGTTTTCTCTTAAAACCTATTCACAAAGCTGCTGAGACAAACTTTTACTAAGGAATAGAGATAATCTTAAACTAAGAGTAAGGGCGGGGTTGACCTTGTTGCTATGGATGACGTCAACATGCTTACTAAATATGCACACAGTGATTGGCTGATAGGGGTCTCTGTCAGAGATTTATTCATAGAAATATTGTAGATCACGATATTATGTTGCCATATCCAAATAAAGGTTTAAAAAATAATGTTAATTGCCACATTCAAATAAAGATTTTAACATGCAGGCTAAGTGTCACTAATTAAACAAATATATGTTCAGCTAATTTGCAGTCAATGTCGTCAAGACAGCCATTGTGACATAATATTTTGTGTATTTGCTTATTTGCTCGAGAGGATGCGAAAGTGAATGAGAGTCTCACGCAAGTGCGTTTCAATGGCACGATTTTCTGTTTCTATTTGGTGTGCTATTTATACGCAAAAACTGACTTTGGCGTGCATATGAGACCAGGGCCCGTATTCATGAAAAATCTTAGTGCTAAGAGTTGCTCCTAGTAACAATATTCTAAGAAAATTCTTAGAAATGTGGGTGTTTCCTCTTAAAATTAAAGAAAAGATCCTAGTAAAGAAAAAAGTAATTCAGAAAGCATCTTAACCCTTAAAAGAGGTCTTAAGGTCCAAAATGGTTAGGAGTACGAACGAGGACTTTTAAGAGGCTTAAGAGTTTCTTTAGCAGTGGAAAAAATGGATGAAACATGAAGAGGGAGAAGAAATGTGTTGCACACAATGCATGACAGTGAGTTAATAAGACGCTACACATTAGATCGTGCAGGGATCATGTTTGTGACAGATCTTATTTGAGACACACTAACATCTCCGACACCGCGCAGAAATGCCATAGCGCCAGAAATGGACGTAATCACTACATTAACTACATTAACATATTTGGCAACTGGAAAAATGCAACTATGCAGCAGCGATGATTTGGGTCTGTACCTGACAGCACTTTCAGAACCTTATTGTGTCACTGTTCATTTCCTATAAAATACGTGAAGTATGACAGCATGGTAAATAAAAAGATAAATAATATATATACATATATAATGTGTGTGTGTGTGTGAAGAGAGAGAGAGAGAGAGAGAGAGAGAGAGAGAGAGTACGGTAAAACAGGAAAAATTACGCCTGTAATTTC
The DNA here is from genome assembly GCA_027422415.1 of Schizothorax lantsangensis. Classification (NCBI taxonomy): domain Eukaryota; kingdom Metazoa; phylum Chordata; class Actinopteri; order Cypriniformes; family Cyprinidae; genus Schizothorax; species Schizothorax lantsangensis. Next base: position 107,165 of record JAPDDO010000071.1, read on the forward strand.
AAAGTAAATGCTTATAATAAACCCTACTCTTAAAAGCGCTCTTTTATTTCCTTCTTGGACAACCAACCAATCACAGTCTTCAAAAGACTGTGTCATAGCTAGCAACGGGGTCAGCCCCGCCTCCTCACTAAGATACAAGTTTTTGTCTTTTCCTCGCTCAGAGTAGCTCTCAGATTGGTCCTGAATCACTTTTAAGCTAAGAATCCTAGTTAGAAATTTTTAAGCTAAATTAGGAGCTCCCTAAAAGGATTCTTAGAATCTTTAAGAATACGGGCCCAGGGCGCCACGGGGGGGCGTCGCCCCCTCACTCGGACTATCCCGCCCCCTCACTCAAGATGAGTGTGAAAATAGATTTTATTTATGAAATATAATGGTTTATTTAAAAAACACAGTTGCCAAACGAATAGGCTTTCTAGCATTAATATGATGCTACTATAGCAAACATTTAGGACAGTCTGTTTCACAAAGTCGCATTTTAATTACATCTGACACACAAACTTCCCGCGCAAGCGGTTCAACTAAATGCAGGCATTATGCAGCACTACTGACTAAGCTAAAGGTATGATGAAATAATTTTTTTATGTTTAATAGAGGGCTAGATTATCGTAGGTAATTGATTATTTTGCTGTATTGTTTGATGCTGTTCAGTTTGTTAAACTTAAAATGACGCATCTGTTAAATGGGCCGCAATGAATACGTTATGTCAGGGAATCGGTCACAATAAGCTTGTGTTTCATTGTAAAACAGACACAATTGAGTATTTCTGGTGGTTGTGTTGGTGTACCGCCGCTCCCTATAAGCAGAGTACGCAGTTTGCATAGGGCATCATTTTTTTTTTATTATTAAATTCGTTCTATATTAATATATACATATACATAAATAAAAATATAAACATGAACAGATAGCCTATATATAATGATAAAAAATGAACGCAGTAGCTAAGCACATGTGACGCGCCCTTCCCGCATCTGCGCTGGCGCCCGCCCTCACGTCATATTAGCGGCTGAATGCAAATTATCATAAATGATCGAAAACTATGCCCGGGAAAAGACATCAGCAGTCCAGGGCCCAGAAAGGAAAAAGGAAAAAGAAAAAAGCCCAAGATGAAGCCCGTGCATCATTTTCATGTACGTTCATAATCCTGTGAAACTTTTTTGGCTGTTGACGTTAATAATGTCTAATAATTTCACCATCAGCATCTGCCTTAATATTCTCTTTGAGTTTCCATGTTCTTGTAGCCATGGTAACCACAAATTAACCGTGGTTTTGTTACTTCAAATAATAATTTGCAAACAAGTATTGTTTTTTTTTTTTTTTTTTTTTTTGTGGTTATAAAAACAGACCTAAGCGAACAATAGCCTTTAAAATGACTTATAAAACATTATATAAAACAATGAGGCAATAATGATCGGTTAATTACTTATAATCATATTACATAACTGTTAAAATACATAAAGTAATACAAAATATACAATTTATGTACATTAGGCTACATATTATTACAAATGCCTGCAAAGGGCACTAAAGGTCTGGTAATTGCTGCTGTTACACAGGACGATCAAGTCCTTTAATATCGACTAAATATTTAATTAAAATATCCACTTAATCTTTTATTTTTGGCCACCTTTTTGCAATAGAAATGCTACAGCCTCTATAATTTCTTCAAGAAAAACGTGAACATCACAACCCTTACAAAAATTAACCATGGTTTTATCGTAGTAAAGCTGCTTAATTTTCTTTTGTGTGATTTCTGAATGCTTTGGACTATAAAATCGATCTGACAGCTGTATTAATAAAATCATAGCCATAGGTAGAGCTGCACAATTAATCGTTAAAAGATCGCGATCTCGATTCAGATACCCACACGATCTAATTTCTGAATGACAACGATTCGCCCGTGTCTATTAAAACTTTGAAAAAATCATACCGGAACATTCAAATCTGCATTCGCGCTGCTGCTGATCCAGAGAGCAGACAGTTAACATGTTTAGGTAAGAAAAAGCTTCACAAACAGTCTTTTCAACTACACAGTATTATTTCTGTCTTACAGTCATTCATAGAAATACTGGGATAAAAGCTTATAGTTCGGCTACAAACATTGATGTCTATGGTAGCGATCAAAATAGAGCCACTCATCTTTTGAAAGCAACTGGCGCTTCAAATAACGTTTGTGTCGATTGCATCATTTTGCCACTAGGTGGCGACAAGTGACGGTTAAAAAATTTATTTGTTATTGAATCATTCATTCGAGATTCGTTCAAAAACACTGATTCATCCATTAATGAAACAAGTGAGGTATGAGTGAGGCATTTAATCATTAATACAAACCAATTTTTCATCATTTTAATTCTAAAAGTTGGTGTATTAAATACACTATATTTTAAATACATATACCCCGGGTTTCACAGACAACAAGGCTTAAGCCTAGTCCTAGACAAAAATGTAAATCTGAGCTGTTTCAACTGAAAGAAACTCGCATTGACTGATCTTAAAATATATCAGTGCCTTTGTTTTGTCTCAAGATGCACACCAGTAATGTTTTTTTCTAAGCATGTTTATAAAAATTGCTTAAATGTCTTAATTGAACTATAATCCTGGCTTAGTCTAAACCCCGTCTGTGAAACCTGGCCATACTGTATTATATATTAAAATGTTTAATAATTAATTTAAATTAAACACTTTTAAATAGACTGCAGCAATTAATATTTTGTCACACATTATTTTGTTTAGTTCAGAATCGTGGGAGAATCGTGATCTCTATTTGAGAAAAAAAATCGTGATTCTCAATTTATCCAGAATCGTGCAGCTCTAGCCATAGGTGGTAACTGTAATTGAAATTTATAAATAATTCAATTTAATTTCTATTTATTTATTTATTTACTTTTATATTTTATTAAAGGTCTTTGACCCCTTTAGGTTTTTTTTTTTTACTTCCATAATATTTTGGGAGGGGGCACAAAAATACAATTCTGCTTAGGGCACCCATTTGGCCAGCAGCGGCCCGTATTTGTGGTAAAACTGCTGCCCTAAGACATGTTATTTCCTGGATGTCAGATTTTCGAATTTGATGCGATTTTGTTTTATTATACTCTGCCATCTGTATTTGCTAAGTAGACTACCTTTTTAGTAGGGTCATTCACTCAGAACGCATTTTTCATTCCACTGCGGTGCTTTTCCATTGTATTTCAAAGTAAATGCGCTACGGATGTCTTTGAATTTGAATGCTGCGCTCTCGTCTTTTATAGCAGCTTCTCCACGCTTAATACATCATTCTAAAACACTGCACTGAAAAAAAAAAAACCTTCCACTGACCTGTCTCGCGACCAAAACACTATCTGTGTGTGAACCCAGCATTCTAATAGTTGTAGTAGTAGTGCGGGCAGGCTTGTTTACGGTCCGACAAATACGTGAATGGGCCACATATGTTTTTTTTTATTTATTTATTTTTACTTTGCGCTACGTCATCGCCCCCTTTCGTTACCTCAGTCGCCCCCTCATCAGTGCTGCGCTGGCGCCGGCTCTGTATGAGACAATGATTAGGTATAGGGGTGTGGGGAAGGTGCGTATCATAAGCACACCAAATAGAAACAGAAATTCGTGCCATTGAAACGCACTTTCATGAGACCATGCTGGTGTGCTGTCCGTGGAGTGCCTCTCAGTGCGTGCGCTCTTCATTTAAATGTGTACGCGCACATTAACCATCTATCACAGTGCGTGAGTACCACACTGAGATCAATAAACAAGCGAGAATGATAAACTTTCTTGAGGAAGCAGCACTGGCCTGATCATTCAGATAGCTGATTATAGTTTTAGGGGGGCTGAGATGACAAATAGGGGGGGCTGAAGCCCACCTAAAAATGGTCTAGAACTGCCCTTGGCTAATTGTCAGTCTCTTACATGTATGCTTCTCGTAGCGGATGCATAAACCGCCTTTTAATTAACAGAGTAGAATAATCATGGCTGATAGTAAGACATGCAAACGTAAAAGAAAACCAAACTGGACGCAAAAACAGCTTTAACTTCTTGCCCAACTGGTTAATGAAAAGGATATAATCAAAGGAAAATTTGGAGTTTGGATAACCTCCATTTTTAAAAGCTTGTTATCGTCAAATGTTTCTCAAATGTTTATATTCTGAGGCAGATTGCCGACAACAGCCATTTTAGGATAGTTGTGAGTTGGTCTTAGTGACTTAGGACTCCTCTTCACTACTCCTAACGTCTCACAGATCTAGGAACTAGTTTTAGCGCTAAAACGCTTTGTGAAATACTCTTAGAGCAAACATTTAGGAGTCCTAAATTTAGGACTGACACGCCCACTATTTTTAAGATTTTCTCCTAAATCGGCGATCACTGACAAGTTACGCAATATCGCGTTCATATCGAAGGCGATATATCAGTCGATATATGCGTAGCTTGTCTGTGAACTACGGCTCTGTGTATTAAATGCCGCTCCATTTGAAAACAGGTGATGGAGATTTAGCGCTAATCAAGGAACCGGCTTTACTGACGAGATGCGCATGACTATCGCATGCAATATATCGCCCATCCCTACCATATTGTCAATAATCACATTATAATGGCCTTTTATATAGACTGCATTCACACTGATATCTGTGAACTGTCAGTAATTACATGCTGATTATCAGCCATACAGATGTTAATCATACAGATACAGGCAATTCCCCACAAAACAAGCAAACATATATTAAAACTGTTGAAGAAGAAAAAAAAAAAAAGGTTTATTTGTGCAAAAAAGTCAATCGCTAAGTTACGCCCCCATCAGATGTCAGGTGCGTCACAGCGTGCGTCACGCGCCGTCGCGAGGGAGCGCCAGAATTCAAATAAACAATCTTCTGTGTATCTTTGTCTTTTTTTTTTTGTGGATGATTTCATTCTGTTTGGGACATTGCCTGCTACAAAATCATGCTGTTTTTTTACCACCAAGACGCTGTTTTTGAGCGTAATTTGTTCCATAACGGACACAAACAATAACTCTCCCTGAACAGATGAGACGTAAACAAAGGAATAACGATCCAAATTACAACGTTGTTGTTTCTTTGGACTAAAAGTGCTCTTTGGAATGTTGTTCCGTGGACTCTTATCTTTCAGACTAAACCGGGATTTACAGCAGTGGATAAGTTTGAGAGTCATTATCAGGATGAATCTGGTATGTACTGCGGTTTTTTTATACATGTTTTGATGTGTACTGCTTACACAAATTTAGCAAATACATTCCGTATAAGCTATCTATCGAAAAACAGCGATCTGTCTTCGATGCTTGAGGCTTAGACCTTCAAAATGATATATAGTTTGTCAAGATTAATTGTCCCATTTCATCTAATCTATTTGAAAACAATGACATGTGCAAACAAAGAGCAAACAAAGAGCTTTCAGTGCGCTGGCGTCCTGGTGCATGTTAACAGGTTAAACTAATAACAAAACATACTTACAGTCGCTGATTCAGAAGCGCCAGATTGTCAGAGCAAAGTCAGAATTACCTCCTCTCCTAGGTTCACGAAACGGTCGTCAATAAAATGCTTTGTGATAACATCTGGGTTGTGCTGTTCTGTTGTTAGTAATCTTAATGATTCCTAAAAGTGCTTTTGCTTTCGCATAGAAACACACAGCGTCTCCCTGACATGGCTGCATCAACACTACTGCGGTTACTGAAACCACGCCTTCTTTCTTTGCATGAACATTTGGGCGGCATTACGCAAATATTTACACATCGTGACATAGACATGTAGGGGCGTGTTTGAATGAGCCGTTTTAGGGGGGCGTGGCAGAGTCTTAAAGGGGTGGTTGATTGCGATTTCACTTTTTTAACGTTAGTTAGTGTGCAATGTTGCTGTTTGAGCATAAACAATATCTGCAGACTTGCGGCGTTGAAAGTTCAATGCAAACGGAGATATCGTCTTTTAAAATTCTGGCAGTTTAATGCCTACAAAAACGGCTGGTAAGGGACTACAACGAGTTACTTCCCGGGTTCGTTACGTCAAGAACCCAGATAAACCCCGCCCCCGGGAGCACACAAGGAAGGGGGCGAGGCCATGCTGCCTGCTTCAGAGAAAACTAGGGGTGCACGTAAAAATCTATTAATATGAATCGCGATTCTGTCTTCTAACGAATCTAATGGATTCACAAGTTTCAAAATCAATGTCCTAAAACAACGGTTCATAATACTGTTCCTGGCGTTGACTGCTCTGCATCTCTCTCTCTCTCTCTCTCTCACACACACACACACACACACTCTCTCTCTCTCTCACACACACACACACACACACACACACACACACACACTCTCTCTCTCTTTCTCACACACTGTCTCTCTCTCTCTCATTCAGATCAGCTCCAACTGTTTCAATTATACACTTATTTTCACACAGCTATGAGAAGCGTTATACATGGACGCGCGTGCGGTTGCTGTACTGTATTAAAGCTTTAATAAGGATAAAACCGTATAGTAAAAGCTAACAGAAGCAGTAGCATTTACAAATAACAGCGTATCTAAAAGTATGAGACAACAACAAACAAACATACCATTAAGAGTCGTGCTTGCACAGGTTCTGCGCGATCCTCTTCACTAATATCCTCTGTGTCTCAATCGGGCTCAAACTGATAAATATAGACAACACCACTATTTACAATTCAACCGGAGAACATGCTGCTGAGGCGAGGGGAGGGACGTTTAGATGTGCACTCGGCGGTTTAGCCAATCACAACACACTGAGCCAGCTAACCAATCTGAGCCCATAGAGGGAGGGGCTTCATAAAAACAGGAAATAAATCGAGGCGTTTGTCTGAGAAGGGACAGAGTGGTGTGGAATAAAGGTAAATTATGTGAAAAAGAATGCGTTTTTTAAAAAACGAAGCATGAACACATGTTAGACTGCACCCCATAAACACAATCAAGCCTAGAAAAAAACCAGTCAACCACCCCTTTAACTTTGATAGAGAATATCTCTTTGGTTTTGAGACTTTAGTCTTTGCAACTTCAGGGATCCTATCTATGCACAATCAGCTTGTAACACTCCAAAGAGAAAGCAAAACTTGAAATCACATCATATGACCCCTTTAATATTGCTGACGGTTATAAAGCTTCAAGCAGATTTAGATAGTTTTTTTTCAAAGTACCCTATTACAATTGTAGTTGATCAAACAAATGTAATAGTTATCCCTGTAGAAACATGTTATTTGAGCATATAATGTTTTAAAAATAATAAAAAATAATACTAATTGGAATATTAATGTACCTCATTCATTGAGCGATTCAGGGACATATAATTTACAAAAATTGATCAAAATGACCAAAATTTTGTATAGCAATTGTCTACTTTACACTGTTACATCAGAGTTCATCAGGGTTACTAAGAGTTTACAAACCATTTTTATGTTTATTTCAGAGTTGATTGAAGAAAGCAAGGATAATGAAGAATTGAGTGAAGTTGAGAAGAAAAATCATGCTAAAACTGGAGAAAAACCTTTGAGTTTTTCAGTGAGTTGTTTTCACACAGGAGAGAAACCGCACCCATGTGATCAATGCGGGAAGAGTTTTATTCTAAAACAACACTTTACGGCACATGTGAGAGTTCATACTGGAGAGAAACCATACAAGTGTTTATACTGTGACAAGAGATTCAGTCAGTCAGGAAACCTGAAGACACACAAGAGGATCCACACTGGAGAGAAACCGTATCACTGCACTGCATGTGGGAAGTGTTTCAATCATTCAGCTTCTCTACACAGTCATACAAAAAACTATCACAGTAAGCAGACCATCTTCATATCAGATCATCTTCATATCATCTAAGATGGCGCCGCAGATAGCAGCTACAGTGCTTTGCTCTTCAGTGTTTGGTCTGCTTTTGTTTGTTTTTCCTGTTTTTTGTTTCTCAAACACGATCAGTTTTACCAGGGATGAACTGCTGAACATTCGGCAGAACGCACCACAAAATCTTTTACGGGATTTTGATTATTAGGACGTTTTGCTGGACATTGTAGCTCTGGTCAATCGCTTCAGGACGTGCATACAGGGGCACTTTTACATCGGTGAGAGGTGGTGTACAGATGTAACCGTGTTAAAGAAGATGCTGTTATGATCTAGAAACACTCTTCATTAACTGCAAGCCGTTCTATTCGCCGCGGGAGATTTGTTCATTCATTCTCGTGAGTGTTTACATTCCTCCACAAGCGCACGTGAGCTCAGCTTTACAGAAACTTGCTGATCTGATCACAGACACAGAACAACAACACCCGGACTCTGTTTTAATCATTCTAGGGGACTTTAATAAAGCAAATCTCTCCCGTGAACTGCCAAAATACAGACAGCATGTTACATGTCACACCAGACACAGTAATATATTATATATATATATGTTACAAAGCGATAAAGGACGCATATCACTCTGTCCCACAAGCAGCTTTAGGACTATCTGATCACTGTTTGGTTCATCTCATACCGACCTACAGGCAGAAACTTAAATCTGCTAAACCTGTATTAAGAACTGTTAAAAGATGGACTAATGAAGCCGAGCAAGATTTAAAGGCTTGTTTTGACCTCACTGATTGAACTGTTTTTGAAGCTGCTGCAAACGATCTGGACGAGCTCACAGAGACTGTAACATCATATATCAGTTTCTGTGAAGATATTCGTATTCCTACCAGGACTCATTTAACCTACAGCAATGACAAACCATGATTCACTGCAAAACTCAGACAGCTCCATCAGGCCAAAGAAGATGCTTACAGGATGGGGGATAAAGTCTTGTATAAACAGGCCAAATACACACTGGAAAAGGAGATCAGAGTGGCAAAGAGGAATTATTCTGGCAAGCTAAGGAACAAATTCTCTTCCAGTGATTCTGCTTCAGTGTGGAAAGGTATGAAATAAATTACCAATTACAAGACACCACCCCCCAGCACTGTGGAGAATCAACAACTGCCAGACGATCTGAATGAGTTTTACTGTTGGTTTGAAAAAACAACCCACACTTGCCCTGAACACCTCTCCACACAACCATTAACCCCTCCAGCTCTCCCCCACGCCTGCACTGAAAATAAGTTAAGATGATGTGCGCCAGGTCTTCAGAAAGAACAAGAGAAGGAAAGCACCAGGCCCAGACGGTGTGTCACCAGCCTGCCTAAAATCCTGTGCTGACCAGCTGGCCCCCATCTTCACACAGATCTTCAACAGATCACTGGAGCTGTGTGAAGTCCCCTCATGCTTTAAACGCTCCACCATCATCCCCATCGGATGATGCAGTCAACATGGGATTGCATTATGTTCTGCAATATCTAGACAGACCAGGGGCTTATGTGAGGATCCTGTTTGTGGACTTCAGCTCGGCCTTTAACACTATCATTCCAAACCGCCTCCTGCCCAAATTAACTCAGCTCTCCATGCCCACCTCCGTCTGTCAGTGGATCACCAGCTTCCTGACAGACAGACAGCAGCTAGTGAGGCTGGGAAAATTCTCATCCAGCACCCGCACCATCAGCACTGGAGAGCTCCTCAGGGCTGCGTTCTCTCCCCACTGCTCTTCTCCCTGTACACCAATGACTGCACATCTAAAGACCCCTCTGTCAAGCTCCTTAAGTTTGCGGACGACACCACAGTCATCGTTCTCATCCAGGACGGTGATGAGTCTGCTTACAGACAGGAGGTTAAGGAGCTGGCTGTCTGGTGCAGTCTTAACAACCTGGAGCTTAATACGCTCAAAACTGTGGTTTCAAACTGAATATGAGGGGGGTCTATTTCTGCAAAGATCAGAGGCACAAACCAGACGATCACAGAAACAAAACAGGGAGTTTGAGTGAATTGGTGAGATTTGTACCAGATAGGATGAGAA